>JAKOGI010004536.1:0-24676 GCA_029747015.1 Carnegiea gigantea
TTTGCCTACAATCGAGTGCCAAGCAAAGCCACCGGTCTTTCTCCATTCCAAGTTGTATATGGTTTCAACCCTTGTACACCTATGGACCTTACACCCCTCCTTACTCCAACCAAGTTTAGTTGGGAGGCCGAGAAGAGAGCAAAGGAAATCCAAGAGCTCCATGCACAAGTGAGGGCTAAAATTGAGAAGTTCAATGATCAAACCAAGGATCGGGTAAACAAGCACCGCAAGGAAGTCCAATTTAAGCCCGGAGATTTAGTATGGATCCACCTAAGAAAGGAGCGATTTCCTAGCAAAAGAAGGTCCAAGTTTCTTCCACGCTCGGATGGCCCATTGAAGATCCTTGAAAAAGTCAATTCCAATGCATACAAGGTTGATTTGCCCGGTGACTATGGAGTATCCGCTACATTCAATGTAGCCGATTTGAGGCCCTATTTTGATGAAGAAGACGAGCTACCAAGTTTGAGGACAAACTCTTCCCAAGCTGGGGGGGATGATGGGGATCAGCCCCAAGGGGTTCTTATAGCTCAAGAGGCCACAAAGGCTTTCCAAGGATTAGAAATCACTCAAGACACGATCACTTGCATTCTGCCGGGCTCATCCCGCACATGGCCCTACTTTCTGACCTTGGTGACCTGATGACCTGAGGCTTTAAAGCCAAACTTTTGGTATGTCTGGAAAGATTGGAGAGTTAGCTGCCCAATAAATCAAGGTTCAGCCCATTTGGATGTCATTTGCCCATCCAAACCCTTTGTTAAAGCCAAACTGTCCAAAACTGTTTTCCAGGTCAGATTTTGTCCGGTTTTGTGAGCCCATTTTCCCCAACCTAAAGTAACCCTAACAACCTGGAATTTTAACCCCTAGATCCTTTTTGAATTGGCTAAAAGGGGGGGAAAAGAAACCAGAGTCAAACGTGTCCCAAGGAGGCTAAAAGCAAGGAAACTTCTAAAGCTGCTTTTGGAAGTCAGCCTGCACCATCTCACTTGTTCTGTTTATATCTCCTGAACGGCTGCACCAAATGAGCTCCAAAAGTAGTCATATGAAAGAACACTTTCTAAGCTTTCTAATAAGATATGTTGGAGCCAATTTGGGTAAGTAAGGACGAAGATACAGCTGCTGAAAGTTGACCCTGCAATAGGAAAACTGGACAGCAACTGTCAACATCACCTTTTGTACTTTTCTTGCTTTTTGTGCTTCCCTTTTGTCTTGATCCGTTTGGCTTGCATTGTAACCCATGTAATCTGAATTTTTAGGCTCCCTCCTATATAAGGGACCTTTAGGAATGTAAGAAGGCAGCTTTGAATATCATGCAATGAAATCTGAGTGTTTTACTCTCCATTGAAACTCCTAGTTGCTTTAGCTTGAATTGGCTAGTTCAAGTGGGGATCTTCTAGGTTCCTTTCTCTTGCTTATGGTGGTGATATTCTGTATCCATAAGTGAAGAAGGAATAGCCCAACTTCTCCTCTAAGTGGCGCCTTGGCTTATCTTAGACAAGAGAGTTGCACACTATCCATCAAGACCGGGTGAGCTCATTGTTCTTTTCGGTTTTTTTTTTTGCTTGTCCTTGTTTTCAATCTTCCCCATCATACATTCTCATCTTTGACATTCCCATGGTTAACATACATCACATAAAGTTGCTCTTGTGCCAAGACACTTAAAACATCATGAAAATGCTTGGAGTGCTCTTCTTCTCCATGGCTATACACCAAAATGTCGTCAAAATACACAACGACATACCTCCCAATGAATGGCTTGAGAACTGGTTCATTAGCCTCATGAAAGTGCTTGGTGCATTAGTCAAACCAAAGGGCATGACAAGCCACTCATATAGGCCACCCTTGGTTTTAAAAGCCGTCTTCCATTCATCCCCTTCAAAAATCCGTATTTGATAATAGCCACTTCTTAGGTCAATCTTTGAGAATATAGTGGCCCCATGAAGCTCATCTAGCAAATCCTCCAACCTTGGGATAGGGTACCGGTATTTGGTGGTGATCTTGTTGATAGCTCTACTATCAACACACATTCTCATGCTCCCATCTTTCTTGGGCACAAGTAAAGCCGGGACGGCACATGGACTCAAGCTCTCACGGATCAAGCCCTTGGCTAGGAGCTCATCCACTTGTCTTTGAACCTCTTGCGTCTCTTGAGGGTTCATACGGTAGGCCGGTCTATTTGGGAGAGTGGCACCCGGGAAGAGGTCGATTTTATGTTGGATGGATCTTTTGGGGGGAAGGCCATGAGGTATTTCTTGTGGAAAGACGTGGGCAAAGGCTTGTAGGAGGGACGTAAGTAAAGGATGGGGAGATTCCTTTACCTTGGCCGGTTCTTGGCCTAAGAGGATCCACTCTTTAAAGTCTTCAAACTCATGGAGTTGAGAGCGGAGTAAGGTAGTGAGAAAGACATCCAACTTGGGATTGTCTTGAGGGTTCTTTTGTGGAATAGGCTTGAGGGGAGTGAGGGTGATTTTCTTGTTGTCTTTGGTGAAAGTGTAGGTATTCTTTCGACCATCATGCATCACCCTTCTATCAAAGAGCCATGGTGATGCATATTTCCATATGCATCATTTTTATTCAAGTCCAATTTCAAAGAAGAAAAGGGTCAAAGAAGATCATGCATGGAAATGTGCCTATTTGGTCTTCTTAAGTGAGTTCAAAGACTCGCGACACTATGGAGAGGTCAAAAAGAGGTTAAGCTTTGCTAGAAATTTGGTGCCGAATTCATCCCTGCGGAACCCGATTTTTGTGACCACTTTTGGACAAGCTCAAGTGGACCCACAACTTGAGGGCCCATGTGCTTTTGAAGCTTAAGATTTCATCTTTCAAATAAGCCCAAGTTTGTTTAATTTGGACATCATTTGATTGGGCAAAATATCACTCAAAGATACGTTATGCTGATCCAGTCCAGTCTGAGATAGGTGCATTGTTTGGGCCATAACTTTCAAACCGCTTATCCAAATTGAGCAAATGAGCCCATTCTGGAAAATAGACTTCCAGGGCTTTCTAACAAGCCCAAGAACGCGTGATTTGGCCGAGTATTCTGGAAGTTATGCTCTGTTGAAGTTGAGGCAGTTGCAAGGATTAATGCTGGGAATATGAAGAGTCTTCGGTTACATATACTTGTGTGGCTGATATTGTGCACGTTTTAGATGCTTCTAGATTGATGTAATCAGCTGCAAAAATCCTAGAATATTCCTTGTAACCTCCCCCACCCCTTTTATGATGAGTCTTTTCATTTTTCTTAGACTTTTCATTAGCTAGTTTTAATTGTTAGGAGTTATTTGAGTCCTTTGATTGTCTTTTGCTGAGTCTATAAAAGGGGAGGGGCGTGTGAAGCTATTCATTCAGCATTGTAAGAAATTTCCAAAGCAATACAAGTACTTTGAGTGTGTTTCTCAAAAGTGCAACTAAATTCCTAGTTCTATATCTTGAATTGTGGCAAATTCAAGTGGTGTTCTAGGTTCTCTTCCTTTTCCAATTGGAGTGATTCCTTGGTTAAGACAAGAGAATTAGCCCAAGGTCAAGTCATTGAGTGGCTCCGTGAAGGATTATCTCAATTACAAGATCTTGTTCTATTCCTTTTTCTTGTGTAGTGAAATTCTTCATCCATCTCATCCATCTTTCATTTCTCTTCCCAATTTGGCTTATTTTGAGTTGGAGTTTGATTTGGTTCACTTGCCACCCACATATACATCAATTGGTATCAGAGCCACGGTTCTTAAGTGACCCACATCACACCCAAGTACATCCCAAAAAGCCAAAATACAAACCAAAAAAAAAAGGCACAAACCGGCAAACCCAGTCTCGAAGACCAGAGAAGCAGCACGGTGCCCCCGTGCCACCCAGCACGACCGTGCCACTCTACTTTTCTGCATTTTCTTCAGCCGAAGTATAGCACGGCCTGACCGTGCCCCCTTGCACGACCGTGCCACTTTCCCTGCTGCAGATTCTTCCTTCAAAGCATCTCCAACATGTCTACAAAGTCCACAAGAAGCGACCAAGCACGTGTGGAAGAGTTAGAAGCTCAAGTCACTTATCTTCGAACTCAACTTGGGCAACTTTTGGAGGAAAAACGAAGGTGGGTTCATAGCCCCACTCCCTCTCGTCCTCATGAACCGGTGGTCGAATTGGAAGAAGAAGTCTTTCAATCCCGAGCCAATTCTAGTGACGAAGAAGCCCCAAGGAGACGAAGGCAAGGAGGCAATATTGGTGGTGTCCGAATTGACATCCCCGAATTTGAAGGCCAACTTGACCCGGACTTATTTCTCGATTGGCTGCACACCATTGAGAGGATCTTTGAATATGAGGACATCCCGGAGGACAAAAAGGTAAAACTTGTAGCCCTTAAACTCCGCAAATATGCTTCAATCTGGTGGGCTAACCTTGGAGCGAAAAGAGCAAGAAATGGGAAAGGGAAAATTAGAACGTGGGCCAAAATGAAAGAAAAGCTTAAGGCCAAGTTTCTTCCCTCTCACTATGTGCAAGACAATTATCTCAAGCTCCATCGACTCAAGCAAGGATCCAAGAGTGTGGAAGAATACACTCGGGAGTTTGAACAACTCCTACTCAAATGCGATTTGAGAGAAGACGACTCACAAACCTTGGTAAGATACTTAACCGGTCTTGATGAGTCCATTGCTCATGTAATTGAGTTGCAACCTTACTCATCCCTAGATGACTTGAGTTCTCTAGCCTATAAGGTAGAGCAACAAAAGAAATCTAAGGAAAAGAGCATCTTTTCCAAGACTCCTTCCCGTCCTTTTTCTCAAGAATCATCTTACTTTCCCCCACAAATTCAAACCCCCTCACCCGTCAAAAGTGTCCCTCCCATCACCCCTCCATCTCCCACAAAAGTGCCCTCACGGCCAAAAGACCAGGTTCGTTGTTTCCGTTGTCAAGGTATGGGACATTTTGCATCTGAGTGTCCTAACAAGAAGATTGTTTCCCTGGCTGAGTACCAAGCTTCTTTTGAGGAGCATGACCATGAAGAAGAGGAAAGTTTGGAGGAAAAAGAAGAAGAGGTTATCATAGGCCCCGATGAAGGTGAGTTGCTTGTCATTAGGCGAGCATTGAGCGGATTTGCTACTCAAGAAGGCTTGGAGCAAAGAGAGGCGATTTTCCACACAAGGTGCACTATTCAAGGGAAAGTTTGTACCCTCATCATCGATGGAGGTAGTTGTACAAATGTTGCATCCAAAACCATGGTGGACAAGCTCAAACTTGAGACTACACCCCATCCTAAGCCTTATAGCATCCAATGGCTAAATCAAGGCAAAGGTATAAACATTTCTCATCAGTGCCTCATTTCTCTTTCTATTGAAGACCCCTATAAGGATGAGATATTGTGTGACATTCTTCCTATGGATGCAAGCCATATATTGTTGGGTAGACCATGGATGTTTGATCACCATGTAATTCATCATGGGCGCCTCAACACCTACTCCTTTATTAAGGATGAGAAGAAAATCACCTTGACCCCTATTCAATCGTGCCAAAGCCCCAAGCCACAAAAGGACCGACAAGCCTTAACCCTCATTCATCCTTCCCAAACCCTTGCCCCCAAAGAAGATTTCTCACTTCCGCCTCTTCTCCTCACCAGGTCTGACCCGTTTTATCATCCTCCCCTCACCCTCTTCTATATCTCTCTAGAGGTGATGCCCTGTGACCTCTTTCCCCAAAAGCTCCCATATTGTAAGCGCGACCCCTTTCTTGAGAGGCTTGCCAACCCTTTGAGTTTGAGGACAAACTCAAAACAACCCGGGGAGTATGATGCATATTTCCATATGCATCATTTTTATTCAATTCCAATTTCAAAGAAGAAAAGGGTCAAAGAAGATCATGCATGGAAATGTGCCTATTTGGTCTTCTTAAGTGAGTTCAAAGACTCGCGACACTATGGAGAGGTCAAAAAGAGGTTAAGCTTTGCTAAAAATTTGGTGCCGAATTCATCCCTGCGGAACCCGATTTTTGTGACCACTTTTGGACAAGCTCAAGTGGACCCACACCTTGAGGGCCCATGTGCTTTTGAAGCTTAAGATTTCATCTTTCAAATAAGCCCAAGTTTGTTTAATTTGGACATCATTTGATTGGGCAAAATATCACTCAAAGATACGTTTTGCTGATCCAGTCCAGTCTGAGATAGGTGCATTGTTTGGGCCATAACTTTCAAACCGCTTATCCCAATTGAGCAAATGAGCCCATTCTGGAAAATAGACTTCCAGGGCTTTCTAACAAGCCCAAGAACGAGTGATTTGGCCGAGTATTCTGGAAGTTATGCTCTGTTGAAGTTGAGGTAGTTGCAAGGATTAATGCTGGGAATATGAAGAGTCTTAGGTTACATATATTTGTGTGGCTGATATTGTGCACGTTTGAGATGCTTCTAGATTGATGTAATCAGCTGCAAAAATCCTAGAATATTCCTTGTAACCTCCCCCACCCCTTTTATGAATGAGTCTTTTCATTTTTCTTAGACTTTTCATTAGCAAGTTTTAATTGTTAGGAGTTATTTGAGTCCTTTGATTGTCTTTTGCTGAGTCTATAAAAAGGGGAGGGGCGTGTGAAGCTATTCATTCAGCATTGTAAGAAATTTACAAAGCAATACAAGTACTTTGAGTGTGTTTCTCAAAAGTGCAACTAAATTCCTAGTTCTATATCTTGAATTGTGGCAAATTTAAGTGGTGTTCTAGGTTCTCTTCCTTTTCCAATTGGAGTGATTCCTTGGTTAAGACAAGAGAATTAGCCCAAGATCAAGTCATTGAGTGGCTCCGTGAAGGATTATCTCAATTATAAGATCTTGTTCTATTCCTTTTTCTTGTGTAGTGAAATTCTTCATCCATCTTTCATTTCTCTTCCCAATTTGGCTTATTTTGAGTTGGAGTTTGATTTGGTTCACTTGCCACCCACATATACATCACATGGCCGGCCCAAAAGAACATGGCAAGCATCCATGGGCACTATGTCACACCATATCTCATCTTTATATGACTTTCCAATGGAAAAAGTAAGCAAACATCGAGTAGTAATTTGCAAACCCTTACCTTGATTGAGCCACTGAATTGTGTAAGGATTTGGGTGAGGTATGACCGGAATCTTGAGCTTGTCCACCATGGTTTTTGAGGTCACATTAGCACAACTTCCCCCATCGATGATGAGAGAACACACCTTGCCACTCACGGTGCACCTCGTATAAAAGATGCTCTCCCTTTGCTCCATGTTGTCTTGAGAAGCAATCCCACTTAGAGCCCTTCTAATCACTAGTAGTTCCCCTTCATCCGGGCCCTCTTCTACCTCTTCCAACATTTCGGCCATGTACACCTCCTTTTCTCCTCCATTTTCCTCTTCCTCAACCTCTAGCTCCTCTAAGGACTCTTGATATTCGGCTAGAGATACCATTCTTTTGTTTGGACATTCAGAAGCGTAATGTCCAAGACCTTGACAACGAAAGCAACGAACCTTGCTAGGGGGTTTTGGTGGTGGCTTGGATGGAGTTTGTGGGGAGGCTGTTTGAGGGGGTTTCGGGTTTGGGGGTGGAGAAGGTTTTTGAGGAGTGAATCGGGGCTTTTGAAAGCCATAAGGCCGTGGGGTAGGCTTAGAGATGGGGTTCTTGCCTTTGAGCTTCTTTTGTTTTTCTACCTTGTGAGCTAAAGCACTCAACTCATCAAGGGAGGTGTAGGGGTGTAACACCACTATATGAGCAATTTGTTCATCAAGCCCACTCAAGTAACGAATCAAAGTTTGGGAATCATCTTCCCTCAAATCACACTTTAAAAGAAGTTGTTCAAAGTCCCTAGTGTACTCCTCTACACTCTTTGAACCTTGTCGGAGGTGGTGGAGTTTAAGGAAATTGTCTTCAAGATAGTGTGGGGGTAAGAACTTGGCCTTAAGTTTGGATTTCATTTGCTCCCAAGTCTTTATCTTACTCTTCCCCCTTCTCACCCTCTTGGACACAACATTAGACCACCATATGGAAGCATATTTACGGAGTTTCAAGGCTACTAGCTTTACCTTTTTGCTTTCCGGGATGTCCTTGTATTCAAATACTCTTTCCACCGTTTGAAGCCAATCAAAAAAGATGTCCGGGTCTAGTTGTCCTTCGAACTCCGGAATGTCGACTTTAAAGTCTCCAAAGCTTCGTCCCCTTGACCTTTGATGTCGTTGGGACCTTGGTGCAAGCTCCCTTTCACTTGAGTCACTAATGGGGTTGCTTCCCTCGGAGTCATCCGAGTCTTGATGCTTGCTTGGACTCTTTGAACTCCATAAACCTCTCCTCTTCTCTTCCATAAGTTGTCCTAGTTGCTTTTGGAGATACTTTAGTTGAGCTTCTACCTCGGCTTTCTCCCTCAGGGCTTGCTCGGCCACTTGCTCGGGTGTGAGTGATGTATATGTGGGTGGGCAAGTGAACCAAATCAAACTCCAACTCAAATAAGCCAAATTGGAAAGAGAAATGAAAGATGGATGAGATGGATGAAGAGCTTCACTACACAAGAAAAAGGGATAGAACAAGATCTTGTAATTGAGATAATCCTTCACGGAGCCACTCAATGACTTGACCTTGGGCTAATTTTCTTGTCTTAACCAAGGAATCACTCCAATTGGAAAAGATAGAGAACCTAGAACACCACTTGAATTAGCCAAATTCAAGATATAGAACTAGGAATTTTGAGACACAAATGAGAATCACTCTCAAAGGTGCTTGTATTACTTTGGAATTCTCTTACAATGCTGAATGATTAGCTTCACATGCCCCTCCCCTTTTATAGACTCAGCAAAAGACAATCAAAAGACTCAAATAACTCCTAACAATTAAAACTAGCTAATGAAAAGTCTAAGAAAAATGAAAAGACACATCATAAAAGGGGGTGGGGGAGGTTACAAGGAATATTCTAGGATTTTTGCAGCTGATTACATCAATCTAGAAGCATCTAAAACGTGCACAATATCAGCCACACAAATATATGTAACCTAAGACTCTTCATATTCCCAGCATTAATCCTTGCAACTGCCTCAACTTCAACAGAGCATAACTTCCAGAATACTCGGCCAAATCACGCGTTCTTGGGCTTGTTAGAAAGCCCTGGAAGTCTATTTTCCAGAATGGGCTCATTTGCTCAATTTGGATAAGCGGTTTGAAAGTTATGTCCCAAACAATGCACCTATCTCAGACTGGACTGGATCAGCATAACGTATCTTTGAGTGATATTTTGCCCAATCAAATGCTGTCCAAATTAAACAAACTTGGGCTTATTTGAAAGCTGAAATCTTAAACTTCAAAACCATGTGGAGCCTCAAGTTGTGGGACCACTTTAGGTAGGTCAAAAGTGCACACAAAAATCGGGAAATTTCTGGATGAAGGCGGCACTACCTCTTCGGGCATGAACGCCAATTTTCGGCAAAGTTTGGCAACTTCCTTGACCTCTTGAAGCTTGAGTGAATCCTCCTTGGGCTGAGCTTGATGGTCCTTGGGCTTCTCACGATGGTCTCCATCATTCCCCCCGGGTAAGTGAAAGTTTGCCCTCAAACTAGGAAGGGGCTCATCATCGAAATAGGGGCTAAGATCGGAGACATTGAAGGTAGCCGAAACTCCATAATCTCCAGGTAGATCAACCTTGTATGCATTGGGCCCAACCTTCTCAAGGATTTCAAATGGACCATCGGAACGCGGCATCAACTTAGATTTTCTCTTTGAAGGGAAACGCTCCTTCCTCATGTGAATCCATACCAAATCTCCTGGTTGAAAATGTACCTCCTTGCGATGCTTGTTGGCGCTTTGCATGGCTCTTTCATTAGCCTTGGCAATGTTATCTCTAACTCTTGCATGAAGATCTTGGATCTCCTTGGCTCTTTTTTCAGCTTCCCAACTAAATTTTGTGGGAGTTGGAATGGGAACAAGATCCAAGGGACTCTTGGGATTGTAGCCATACACAACTTGAAATGGAGAGAGTTGGGTCGACTTACTAGGCACTCGATTGAATGCAAACTCGGCATGTGGTAGCAACTCATCCCAATTCTTCAAATGCTTCTTCACTAGGACTCGAAGTAAGGTACCCAAAGTCCTATTAGTGACTTCAGTTTGGCCATCAGTTTGGGGATGACAAGTAGTGCTAAACTTGAGTTGAGTACCCAATTTGCGCCATAGAGTTAGGCAAAAATGACTAAGAAACTTGGAGTCCCGATCAGATACCATGCTCTTTGGAATGCCATGTAGTCTCACAATCTCCTTGAAGTAAAGATTAGCCACTTGAGTAGCATCATTAGTGGTGTGGCAGGGGATGAAATGCGCCATCTTGGAGAATCGATCCACAACCACCATAATGGAGTCTTTGTTCCTTTGGGTTCTAGGTAAACCCGTGATAAAATCCAGGCTAATATCTTCCCAAGGGGCTTGAGGAATGGGGAGTGGAGAATACAATCCTTGGGGCAAAGAATGGCTCTTAGCCATTTGACAAGTAGAACATCTTTTGATGAAATGCTCTACATCTCTTGACATCTTAGGCCAATAGTAGTGTTCCTTCAACATTGATCTAGTCTTCTCAACACCAAAATGGCCAGCTAGGGCTCCTCCATGCAGCTCTTGGATAAGCAGTTCACGAAATCCACATTGAGGTATACAAAGGCGTGAACCTTTGAATAGGAACCCATCTTCTAAGTGGAACAACCCATGGGGGTGTTTAAGACACTTCTCAAAAATGTCCTTGAAATCATCATCTTTTGGGTACAAATCTTTAACAACTTCAAACCCAAGTACTTTAGTACTCAAAGTGGAGAGTAATAAGTACCTTCTTGACAATGCATCAGCTCCTTTGTTGAGAGTACCCGCCTTATGTTGGATAGTGAAGTGGAAGGACTGAAGATACTCTACCCATTTAGCATGTCTAGGGTTGAGCTTGTGTTGTCCTTGGATGTATTTGAGAGCTTCATGGTCGGAATGAAGGATGAACTCACCTCCAACTAAGTAATGACGCCAATGCTCCAATGCTCTAATGATTGCATAAAACTCCTTGTCATAGGTGGAGTACTTCTTCTTGGCATCGTTGAGCTTCTCACTAAAAAAGGCAATGGGTCTCCTCTCTTGAGATAGGACAGCTCCAATTCCTACCCCGGATGCATCACATTCTACTTCAAAGACTTTGGTAAAGTCAGGCAAGGCTAGAACGGGGGAACTAGTGAGCTTCTTCTTGATCTCTTCAAAGGCTTGTTGTGCTTGCTCATTCCATGAAAACTCTTTGCCTTTAATTACCTCGGTCATAGGAGCCACGATAGTGCTGAAATTTCTAATGAACCTCCGGTAAAATGAGGCTAGGCCATGAAAACTCCTTACTTGAGTGACGGATGTAGGAGTTGGCCACTCTTGAATAGCCTTGATCTTGCTTTCATCAACTTGGAGGCCTTGGGCGGAAACAATGAAACCCAAGAATACCACTTGAGGAGTGAAGAAAAAGCATTTCTCCATATTGCCATAAAGTTGTTCTTGTGAAAGAATCTCCAAAACTTGTTGCAAATGCTTGGCATGCTCCTCCTCGGTCTTGCTATAGACCAAGATATCATCAAAGTAAACGACAACACAAGTTCCAATGAGGGGCTTGAGAACTTGGTTCATGAGTCTCATAAAAGTGCTCGGGGCATTAGTAAGCCCGAATGGCATTACAAGCCACTCATATAAACCTCCTTTAGTCTTAAAGGCGGTTTTCCATTCATCACCTTCAAAAATACGAATCTGATAATAGCCACTTCTAAGATCAATCTTAGAAAAGATAGCGGCTCCATGTAATTCATCCAATAGATCTTCCAATCGGGGAATAGGATACCGGTACTTGATAGTGATCTTGTTTATTGCCCGGCTATCAACACACATACGCATGCTACCATCCTTCTTAGGAACAAGGAGGGCGGGCACGGCACATGGGCTTAGACTTTCCCGAATTAAACCCTTGGACAAGAGATCATCCACTTGTCTTTGGACTTCTTGAGTTTCGCTTGGAGACATCCGGTATGCCGGCTTGTTTGGAAGTACGGATCCGGGAACGAGGTCTATCTTGTGTTGGATTGATCTTGGAGGGGGAAGGCCATGTGGAATTTCTTGTGGAAAAACATGGTGATAGGCTTGTAGAAGAGGGCTGAGTAGTGGATGTGAGGGAGATGATGGCTTAGACTCTTCTTGTAAAAGTATCAAGTCTTTAAAAGACTCATACTCATGGTGCTCAGATTTGAGAAGAGTAGTAAAGAAGACTTCCAAATGAGGATTGTCTTTTGGCTTAGAGGGGGAAGGACTTTTGAGAGGGTAAGAGTGATTTTCTTACGGTCCTTGAGAAAAAAGTAAGTGTTCATCCGGCCATCATGGATGACACTTCTATCAAAAAGCCATGGTCTACCCAATAATATATGGCAAGCATCCATGGGGACTATATCACACCAAATCTCATCTTTATAGTTTTTCCCAATTGAAAAAGAAACAAGACAACGGTGAGTAATTTGCAAACCTTTGCCTTGATTCAACCATTGTATGGTGTAGGGATTTGGACGAGGAGAGACTTGCAGCTTGAGTTTGTCCACCATAGTCTTTGAGGCAACGTTAGCACAACTACCTCCATCAATGATAAGGGAACAAACCTTGTCTCCTACGGTACACCTGGTGTGAAAAATGGCTTCTCTTTGCTCCATGTCCTTTTGAGTGGCAATTCCACTCAAGGCCCGGCGGATAACAAGCAACTCTCCTTCATCGGGGCCTTCCTCAACTTCTTCCAAACTTCCTTCTTCAAAGTGCTCTCCTTCTTCTTCATCATAGGCATGTTCATCACATGCTTCTTGGTACTCCGCTAGGGAAACAATCCTCCTGTTTGGACACTCAGATGCATAGTGTCCCATGCCTTGACACCGAAAGCAACGAACCTTGTCCTTTGATTTGGGCTCTTGTGTGGAGGGTTTTGGAGGGGTTGGAGTGGTGTTTTTGGTTTGTGGAGGTGGGGGATTTTGTGGACGAGGAGGGTAGTACGGAGGCTTTTGTGTGGGGTAAGGACGAGAGAGAGGCTTGGAAAGGACACTCTTTCCCTTTGATTTCTTTTGTTGCTCTACCTTGTAGGCTAGAGAACTCAAGTCATCTAGGGATGAATAGGGTTGCAACTCAATTACATGAGCAATGGACTCATCAAGACCGGTCAAGTATCTTACCAAGGTTTGTGAGTCGTCTTCTCTCAAATCGCATTTGAGTAGGAGTTGTTCAAACTCCCGAGTGTATTCTTCCACACTCTTGGATCCTTGCTTGAGTCGATGGAGCTTGAGATAATTGTCTTGCACATAGTGAGAGGGAAGAAACTTGGCCTTGAGTTTTTCTTTCATTTTGGCCCAAGTTCTGATTTTCCCTTTCCCGTTTCTTGCTCTTTTCGCTCCAAGGTTAGCCCACCAGATTGAAGCATATTTTCTGAGTTTAAGGGCTACAAGCTTTACCTTCTTATCTTCCGGGATGTCCTCATATTCAAAGATCCTCTCAATGGTGTGCAACCAATCGAGAAATAAGTCCGGATCAAGTTGGCCTTCAAATTCGGGGATGTCAATTCGGACACCACCAATATTTCCTCCTTGCCTTCGTCTCCTTGGGGGTTCCTCATCACTTGAATTGGCATGGGAGTGATGGACTTCCTCTTCAGATTCAACCACCGGTTCATGAGGATGAGAGGGAGTGGGGCTATGAACCCACCTTCTTTTCTCCTCCAAAAGTTGCCCAAGTTGAGTTCGAAGATAAGTGAGTTGTGCTTCTAACTCTTCCACACGTGCTTGGTCGCTTCTTGTGGACTTTGTAGACATGTTGGAGATGCGTTGAAGGAAGAATATGCAGCAGGGAAAGTGGCACGGTCGTGCAAGGGGGCACGGTAGGGCCGTGCTATGCTTCGGCTGAAGAAAATGCAGAAAAGTAGAGTGGCACGGTCGTGCTTGGCGGCACGGGGGCACCGTGCTCCGTCTCGACTTGAAGATCCTGGAAAAAGAATATGGCACGGTCGTGTGTTGTGGCACGGGGGCACCGTGCTGCTTCTCTGGTCTTCAAGACTTCGGATTGCCGGTTTGTGCCTCTTTTTTTTTTTGTATTTTGGCTTTTTGGGATGTGTTTGGGTATGATGTGGGTCACTTAAAAGCCTTGGCTCTGATACCAATTGATGTATATGTGGGTGGGCAAGTGAACCAAATCAAACTCCAACTCAAATAAGCCAAATTGGAAAGAGAAATGAAAGATGGATGAGATGGATGAAGAACTTCACTACACAAGAAAAAGGGATAGAACAAGATCTTGTAATTGAGATAATCCTTCACGGAGCCACTCAATGACTTGATCTTGGGCTAATTCTCTTGTCTTAACCAAGGAATCACTCCAATTGGAAAAAGAAGAGAACCTAGAACACCACTTGAATGAGCCAAATTCAAGATATAGAACTAGGAATTTTGAGACACAAATGAGAATCACTCTCAAAGGTGCTTGTATTACTTTGGAAATCTCTTACAATGCTGAATGATTAGCTTCACATGCCCCTCCCCTTTATAGACTCAGCAAAAGACAATCAAAAGACTCAAATAACTCCTAACAATTAAAACTAGCTAATGAAAAGTCTAAGAAAAATGAAAAGACACATCATAAAAGGGGGTGGGGGAGGTTACAAGGAATATTCTAGGATTTTTGCAGCTGATTACATCAATCTAGAAGCATCTAAAACGTGCACAATATCAGCCACACAAATATATGTAACCTAAGACTCTTCATATTCCCAGCATTAATCCTTGCAACTGCCTCAACTTCAACAGAGCATAACTTCCAGAATACTCGGCCAAATCACGCGTTCTTGGGCTTGTTAGAAATCCCTGGAAGTCTATTTTCCAGAATGGGCTCATTTGCTCAATTTGGATAAGCGGTTTGAAAGTTATGGCCCAAACAATGCACCTATCTCAGACTGGACTGGATCAGCACAACGTATCTTTGAGTGATATTTTGCCCAATCAAATGATGTCCAAATTAAATAAAATTGGGCTTATTTTAAAGCTGACATCTTAAGCTTCAAAACCATGTGGAGCCTCAAGTTGTGGGTCCACGTT
Source organism: Carnegiea gigantea (assembly GCA_029747015.1). NCBI lineage: Eukaryota > Viridiplantae > Streptophyta > Magnoliopsida > Caryophyllales > Cactaceae > Carnegiea > Carnegiea gigantea. The sequence goes on from JAKOGI010004536.1 coordinate 15,070, forward strand.
AGGTAGGCCAAAAGTGCACACAAAAATCGGGAAATTTCTGGATGAAGGCGGCACTACCTCTTCGGGCATGAACGCCAATTTCCGGCAAAGTTTGGCAACTTCCTTGACCTCTTGAAGCTTGAGTGAATCCTCCTTGGGCTGAGCTTGATGGTCCTTGGGCTTCTCACGATGGTCTCCATCAGTGAGGCTAGAAGACATTTTGGCTTTGGAATAGAGAAAGAGTGTTTTGGGACGGGGAGAGGTAGGCACGGTCGTGCTAGCAGGCACGGCCTGACCGTGCTGAGCTACTGGTGAAGAAGTGCTGGGCTGGAATTGTGGCACGGTCGTGCTCAGGTGGCACGGTGTGCCCGTGCCAACTTTCTGGTTGGGCACGGCTGAGATTTTGTGGAGGATGTGTTTGGGCTGTTTTTGTGGTTCTTGTGTTTGGGAGTGTGTTTGGGTGATGGAAGCTTGGCCAAGATGGTAGCCTAAGCTCTGATACCAATTTGATGGAAGGTTGTAAGGGAGAAGAACCACTCACAACTTACTTCAAAGTAGATTGCTTGACACAAGGAGAAGGAAAACCACAACGGATAGGAAAATCAAGAGTTTGGGATAATCAAGTGGCCTTTCAAGGGATAATCCTAGGAGCCACCCTTGGAGAACACTTGGGCAATCTCTTTATATCAACTAGTTACAGAATTTAATCACCTTCTAGTTGAGAGAAAGAGACCTAGAGACCCACTTGAGTTGCCAAGCTCAAGATACAACACTAGGAATTTTGTGGAGAGAGTTTGAGAACTCACAATTGCATTTCATTCAAGTTGCCTTGCAAAATGAGAAAACCATCTGATTTTATGCTAGGATGGCCGAGTTTCTCCCCCCTTCCCATGCAGCAAAAACAATGCCAAGTACATTTGGGAGAGGGAAACACATTACATCCATCACTCACCTAGCTTAACACCTCACCACTAGCTTAAGCTACTTCATTAGGGGCCATGATGCCTCCTAAGTGATGTGTCAAGCTTATAATGGTCCTAAAATGCAGCAAAAGTAATCAATTCAGCAAGTGGATGAAGCAAAACCCAAGAAATCAACCCACTTGTACCGGCTAGGAAGAAACCGGTTAAAGAGGTGTTTTGCTTGTCCTTTTGGCTTGGTAAAACCAACACAAGGGGGTGCTTTGGATGGGATTTGAACCCTTGACTTGATAACTATTTAAGTCCCCTTTCATGCTGCAAAATTTGAGAATGAGTGGACTTAATTTGGTGGTCCAAATTCCTCCTTAATTCGGATGCTACTGTTTTGGCGCCCAGCCTGCGCACTTAGAAAGATCTTGCTGATTGACTAACCAAACGACCTCCGAATCCTTTGCAACTTGTTTTATTGGATTCCTAACATCTTAAACTTAAAGAGAGGAGGCAAGGTAGTCGTTCATCCCCTCACCTTCAAGTCCCAAAAGATGCACAAAACCGGGCCAATTTCCGGTTGAATCTGCCCATGTTCCGTCCGAATGCTCTATGACTTCCCTGACCAAGGCATGGATGTTCTTGACTTCCTTGGGGCTTGAGGGGGTGTGTGGAGTTGCTGGTTGTGCATTTGGAGTTTGATCATGATGGTCCCCATCAGTTTGGGTGGGCAAATGACATCCAAATGGGATGAAACTTGATTTATTGGGCAGCTAACTCTCCCATCTTTCCAGGAATACCAAAAGTTTGGCTTTAAAGCCTCAGGACATCAGGTTACCAAGGTCAGAAAGTCGGGCCATGCGCAGGATGAACCCGGTAGAATGCAAGTGATCATCTCTTGATTGATTTCTAGTCCTTGGAAAGCCTTTATGACCTCTTGAGCTAGAAGAACCCCTTGGGGCTGATCCCCATCATCCCCCCCAGCTTGGAAAGAGTTTGTCCTCAAACTTGGTAGCTCTTCTTCTTCATCAAAGTAGGGCCTCAAATCGGCTACATTGAATGTAGCGGATACTCCATACTCGCCGGGCAAGTCAACCTTGTATGCATTGGAATTGATCTTTTCAAGGATCTTGAATGGGCCATCCGAGCGTGGAAGAAGCTTGGACCTTCTTTTGCTTGGAAATCGTTTCTTTCTTAGATGGATCCATACTAAATCCCCGGGCTTAAATTGGACTTCCTTTCGGTGCTTGTTCACCCGTTCCTTGGTTTGATCATTGGACCTCTCGATTTTAGCTCTCACTTGGGCATGGAGCTCTTGGATTTCCTTTGCCCTTTTCTCGGCCTCCCAACTAAACTTGGTTGGAGTAGGGAGGGGTGTGAGGTCAATAGGAGTACAAGGGTTGAACCCATAGACAACTTGGAATGGAGAAAGGCCCGTGGCTTTGCTTGGCGCTCGATTGTAGGCAAACTCGGCATGGCTAAGCAACTCGTCCCAACCCTTTGTGCTCTTCTTGGCTAGGACCCTCAACAAAGTTCCCAAGGTCCTATTGGTGACCTCGGTTTGGCCATTCGTTTGGGGGTGACATGATGTGCTAAATTTGAGATGAGTGCCCATCTTCTTCCATAAGGTGAGCCAAAAATGACTCATGAACTTGCTATCCCGGTCGGATACCATGCTCTTGGGAATGCCATGGAGCTTCACAATCTCCTTGAAGTAGAGACTAGCAATTTGAGTGGCATCATGAGTGGTATGGCATGAGACAAAGTGTGCCATCTTGGAGAACCGATCAACTACCACCATGATGGAGTCCTTGTTTCTTTGTGTCCTTGGAAGGCCAGTAATGAAGTCTAAACTCACATCCTCCCAAGGAGCTTGTGGGACCGGTAAGGGTGAGTAAAGACCTTGAGGCAAGACATGGCTTTTGGCAAGTTGACAAGTAGAATACCGTTTAACATAATGCTCAACATCCTTTGCCATCTTGGGCCAATAGTAGTGTTCTTTCAACATGAGTATGGTCTTCTCAATGCCAAAGTGGCCGGCCAAAGCCCCTCCATGGACTTCTTTAATCAAAAGCTCGCTAATACCTCCTTTGGGAACACATAGCCGGTTCCCTTTGAATAAGAACCCCTCTTGAATGTGAAATGGGCCATGGGGGTGCCATGAGCATACTTCAAAGGTCTCCTTGAAGTCTTCATCTTTGGGGTACAACTCTTTGATCAATTCAAACCCAAGGACTCTTGAATCAAGGGATGAGAGGAGGAGATATCTCCTAGACAAAGCATCCGCACCCTTTTTTAAGTGCCCAGACTTGTGGTGGATCACAAAGTGGAAAGCTTGAAGATATTCCACCCATTTAGCATGCCTTGGGTTGAGCTTATGTTGCCCTTGTATGAACTTGAGCGCCTCATGATCCGAATGGAGGATGAATTCTCCTCCCACCAAATAGTGTCTCCAATGTTCCAAGGCCCTTACTATGGCGTAAAACTCCTTATCATATGTTGAATATTTTCGCTTGGCCTCATTGAGTTTCTCACTAAAGTAAGCTAAGGGCCGGCCTTCTTGTGATAGGACCGCCCCTATTCCCACTCCCGAAGCATCACACTCAACCTCAAATATCTTGGAGAAGCTTGGAAGAGCAAGTATGGGTGCACTAGTGAGTTTCTCCTTGACATCTTCAAAGGCGGTTTAGGCCTTTTCATTCCACTCAAACTTCTTGGACTTGAGGATCTCAGTCAAAGGAGCCATGATTGTGCTAAAATTCTTGACAAACCTCCTATAAAAAGAGGCTAAGCCATGAAAACTTCTCACTTGGTGGATAGATGAAGGAACCGGCCATTCTCGGATGGATTGGACTTTGCTCTCATCAACTTGTATCCCATGGGCCGAAACAACATACCCTAAGAAAACAACTTGGGGAGTGAAGAAGTGACACTTCTCCAAGTTTCCATACAACTTCTCTTGGGAGAGAACTTCAAGAACTTGTTGGAGGTGATTAGCATGCTCCTTCTCACCTTGGCTATAAACCAAGATGTCATCGAAATAGACCACCACAAACCTTCCAATGAAAGGCTTGAGGACTTGATTCATTAGACGCATGAAGGTGCTTGGAGCATTAGTAAGGCCAAATGGCATGACCAACCATTCATATAGTCCCCCTTTGGTCTTGAAGGCCGTCTTCCACTCATCCCCTTCATAGATTCGAATTTGATAGTAGCCACTTCTAAGATCAATCTTAGAGAAAACGGTGGCCCCATGCAACTCATCAAGTAGGTCCTCCAACCTAGGGATGGGATAGCGGTACTTAATAGTAATCTTGTTGATAGCCCTACTATCCACACACATCCTCATGCTTCCATCCTTCTTTGGAACCAATAAGGTCGGAACGGCACATGGACTCAAACTCTCCCGAATCATTCCTTTGGCCAAAAGTTCATCCACTTATCTTTGGATTTCTTGGGTTTCTTGTGGGTTCATTCTATAGGCCGGTTTATTTGGAAGGGTGGATCCGGGAATGAGGTCTATCTTGTGTTATATGGTCCTTTGAGGGGGTAGGCCATGAGATATTTCTTGTGAGAACACATGATCATAGGTTTGGAGAATAGGGATTAGGAGGGGGTGGGAATGAGTGATAGTTTCGGTTTTCTCTAGGCCAAGTAAAAGCCATTCCTTGAATGATTCAAACTCATGGTTTTCGGCCTTGAGGAGGTTGGAGAGGAGGATGTCTTTTTGTGGGGGTTCTTTTGGCTTGAGGAGTTGGGAAGGACGAATGGGGGTTAGGGTGATTTTCTTGTGGTCTAAGATGAAGGAGTAGGTGTTCATCCGGCCATCATGCATAACATTTCAATCAAAAAGCCATGGTCTACCAAGGAGTACATGACATGCATCCATGGGAATCACATCACACCAAATCTCATCCTGATGTATATGTGGGTGGAAAGTGATCCAAATCAAACTCAAATCAAACTTAAGCAAAATGAAAAGAGAGAAAGATGCGAAAGATGAAGAATATCACCAAACAGGATAGAGATGGATAGTGCAAGACTTTGAGTATGAGATAATCCTTCTGGAGCCACTCACACCTTGGTCTTGGGCTAATTCCCTTCACTCTTCTGAGGAATCACTCCAAAGAAAAGAAGGAGAACCTAGAACCCCACTTGAATTAGCCAAATTCAAGATATAGAACTAGGAATTTTTGGGACACAAATGAGAATCACTCCCAAAGGTGCTTGAATTACTCTTGAAAATGCCTTAGAAATCTGATCTACAATGCTCACACGCCCCCCCTTTATATAGGCTCAGCAAAGACAACAAAAGGACTCAAATAACTCCTAACAATTAAAACTAGTAAAATGAAAAGACTAAGATAAATGGAAAGACACATCATAAAAGGGGTGGGGGAGGTTACAAGGAATATTCTAGGATTTCTTAGCTGATTACACCAATCTAGAAGGCTCCAAAACGTGCACAATGTCAGCCACACAATCACATGTAACCGAAGACTCTTCATATTCCCAGAATTAATCCTTGCAGCTGCGTCAACTTCAACAGAGCATAACTTCCATAATACTCGGCCAAATCACGAGTTCTTGGGCTTGATAGAAATCCCTGGAAGTCTAGTTTCCAGAATGGGCTCATTTGCTCAATTTGGATAAGCGGTTTAAAAGTTATGGCCCAAACAATGCACCTATCTCAGACTGGACTGGATCAGCATAACGTATCTTTGAGTGATATTTTGCCCAATCAAATGATGTCCAAATTAAACAAACTTGGGATTATTTGAAAGATGAAATCTTAAGCTTCAAAAACACATGGGCCCTCAAGTTGTGGGTCCACTTGAGCTTGTCCAAAAGTGGTCACAAAAATCGGGTTCCGCAGGGATGAATTCGGCACCAAATTTCTAGCAAAGCTTAACCTCTTTTTGACCTCTCCATAGTGTCGCGAGTCTTTGAACTCACTTAAGAAGACCAAATAGGCACATTTCCATGCATGATCTTCTTTGACCCTTTTCTTCTTTGAAATTGGACTTGAATAAAAATGATGCATATGGAAATATGCATCACATCCTTATAGTTCTTTCCAATGCTCAAAGTAACTAAGCAACGGGATGAAACATGAATACCTTTGCCTTGGTTGAGCCATTGAATGGGGTATGGAAAGGGGTGTGGAGATGCCGTGAGTTGAAGCTTGTCCACCAAGGTCTTGGATGCCACATTGGTGCAACTCCCTCCATCGATGATGAGGGAGCATACTTTGCCTCCTATGGTGCATCTTGTGTGAAAGATGGCCTCCCTTTGTTCGTTCCCATCTTGAGTAGCCAACCCACTCAAAGCTCGCCTAACCACCAAGAGTTCACCTTCATCCGGACCCTCCTCTACTTCTTCTAGGGCCTCATTCAAGTACAACTCCTTCTCTTCCTCCATTTCTTCCTCAAAAGATGCTTAGTATTCGGCTAGGGTAACCACTCTCTTGTTTGGGCATTCGGATGCAATGTGCCCTAGGCCTTGGCACCTAAAGCACCTCCTTGTCTCCTTAGGTTTTGTGGACATTTGAGGGGCTGTTTTGGGGACCGTGTGTGGAGGTAGTTTCGGGTTTGGAGGGTTAAAGGGCTTTGGGGTAGTGTAGGAAGGCCTTTGAGGAGTGTAGGTACGATTTTGTGGTTTAAAGGCTTCACTCTTCCCCCTAGCTTTCTTTTGTAGTTCCACCTTGTGAGCTAAAGAGCTTAACTCATCAAGGGTGGTGTATGGGTACAATTCTACTACATGGGCTATCTTCTCATCCAACTGATGGAGGTCCAACCCCTAACGTGATCCATAGCCATCAAAAGAGCCCAAAAGGTCCAAACCTCATGTCCAAGATGCAAGAAATTAGCCTAAGGGAGCAAGGAAGCTATTTCCTCAAAACTGGAATTTCAGGCGTGCACAAACCCGGTTTTGTGCACGTTATTTCTTAAACCTCCCAAGGCTAAAGTGGGGTTGCAAAAAGCCTAAGTTTAAGTTCAAGATGTGCTCTTTCCATCAAGACCTCTTGCAAGTCATTTGGAGTTCATTTGATACCTCAAAACTCCAAGCAAAGTCAATCACTATGTTCTGGCGCTGAACTGTACAGGGCTGAAACAAGAGGCTGTTTGGTGGCCCATTTCTCCTCTATTTGGGTTAAAACTTTTATGGCTTGAAAGTACTTTAAAAATATTATCAAGTGACCATAAAAAACCTCAGCCAAATTACACTCAAGAGGAGCTATTAACCACCAAAACAAGGGAAGAAATACCCTTTTAACCGGTCCAAGCCAGCCGGGTACAAGAGAGAGTGGTGAGGTGTTTTTGTTGCTCTAACCCATGCTTAGCCACTTGCAAGAGTCATAATGAAGGGTACTTAGCTGCCAAGAAGCTTCCATTCACCCCTTGGCCGACACATCATCCTTAAGATTAGCATTGAAGAGGTGTCAAGTGGAGGATGCATCTACCTATTTTTGCTTTGATGTGATCTATGTATTTTTGCCTAGTTTAGCTTATAGTGCAACCTAGGGCCTATGCTTTGTACTTGGAACTTTTGTATTAATGCCCTCTCACCCCCTTTGGCCGGCCACTCATGTTGAATATTGAATGAAAGTTGAGCTTTTGCTCCTTTGAATCCTCAAACTCTCTCCTAGCTTATCTCATCTCTTGGCCAAGTTGAGTGGTGATCTAGTAGAGTCTTAACTTCCTTCTTGGTGGTGTTTCTGTATCCAAGAGGTTGTTAAGGGCCCTAACATCAAACCTTGGTGGTGTTTCTGTATCCAAGGTCGGTGTTAGTTCCGTTCTATCATCTCCAAATCAAGGTGAGTTTGTGGATTCAAAGTTGCCTTGTTATTACCTTCCATTACATTCACTCCATCCCCTTTCCTATCCTCTTGGTTGCCCCTTGAGGATACATCATATTTGGTATCAGAGCTAAGGCTTCCCTAGGCCTAAGCTTGTTGCCCAACATCCTTCCAAACACGCCAAACACATTCCCCCTCAAAAACACCAAACCGTGCTCCACGGTTTTCCACAGCCCAGAAAAGCGGCACGGTCAGCCCGTGCCAAAGAGCACGACCGTGCCACCTTCACAATCCAGCTACACTTGCTTTTCACCCGCAAGCCAGTACTTCAGCACGCCCACACCGTGCCATGTCGCACGACCGTGCCACCCCTATTCCAGCAACATCTCAATTTCACCCCCGTCCAGAGCCAGAGCACGGTCACACCGTGCCTCACCGCACGCCCGTGCCGCATCCCAGCCGTGAAGTTCCTCCTGGTTTCAACGTGAGCACTACTAGCATGACCATGGAAGAAAAGTTTGAGGCTCTCATGAGAAATTATGAGGCCTTGAGGCTTCAAAATGAGGAGATCAAAGCTCAGAACGAGTATTTGAGGCGACAACTTGGAGACTCCTTGAAACAAAAGCGCAAGGAGATTAGAAGTTCTCGATCTTCTACTCCTCCGACTCCGAGCCGGAAGTAAGAGAGGCCCCACCCTTGAGTTCATCAAGTGAAGAGGAGGCTTACAGAAGATCAAGAAGAGGAAGGCGAACAACCTCTCACCAAGGAGACATCCGAGTGGAAATTCCGGAGTTTGAAGGGAAGCTAGACCCCGATGAGTTCCTAGAATGATTGCAAACTGTCGAGAGGATCTTCGACTACAAAGAGATATCCGAGGGAAATAAGGTAAAACTTGTGGCCCTTAAACTTCGTAAATACGCTTCTCTTTGGTGGTCCACCCTTTGTGCAAAGAGAGTTAGGCAAGGGAAGGGAAAGATTCGAACATGGGAGAAGATGAAAGCCAAACTCAAAGCCCGTTTCTTACCCCCATCTTACCTACAAGACAACTACTCCCAACTTCACAATCTTACCCAAGGGAACTTGAGTGTTGAGGAGTACACTAGGGAATTTGAGAAGTTGATAATCAAGTGTGATTTGAGGGAGCCCGAAGAGCAAACCATAGTGAGGTATTTGGGTGGGTTAGATCCTAGATATGCTCATGTGGTGGAGTTGCAACAATACACCACTTTTGATGAGGTGTGTGTCTTAGCCCACAAAGTTGAACAACAAAGGAAATCCAAGCTCTACAAAAGAGAACCTCCCAAACCCTTTCCCAAGAGCCAACCTTTCAACAAGAGGAGCTCTTATCCACCTCCCAGGCCTACGGTTGCTACACCCTCACCTCCACAAAAGAACCAAACTCCACAAAAAGGGTCACCACCCAAAAACCGTCCCAACCCTAAGCCAAATGACAAAAGGAGATGTTTCAAATGTCAAGGTCTTGGGCACATTGCTTCGGAGTGTCCAAATAGGAGGATTATTACCTTGGCCGAATGGGATGAGAAGAGGGAAGAAGAGGGAGCAGAGGAGGAGGAGAGAGAAGGTGTGTATTACATGGAGGAACAAGAAGAAGTGATTGAGGAAGCGGATGAAGGAGAGTTGCTTGTATTGAGGAGAGCTTTAAGTGCAAAAAGGGGAGAACCTGAAGAGCAAAGGGAGAACATCTTTCATACAAGATGTACTATTCGAAGCAAAGTATGTTCCCTCATCATTGATGGAGGGAGTTGTGCAAATGTGGCCTCCGCGACTATGGTGGAGAAGCTTGGCCTTCAAGCTTCGTCTCATCCTCACCCCTACAACATCCAATGGCTAAATCAAGGTAAAGGGTTGCAAGTTAATTCAAGGTGCTTGATTTCATTTTCAATTGGGAAGCACTATCTTG
>JAKOGI010004537.1:0-24657 GCA_029747015.1 Carnegiea gigantea
ATATATATATATATATATATATATATATATATATATATATATATATATATATATATATATGTATATTTATACACGCTCACATGCATGCCTGCTTAGCATTAATATTTCGCCAAACTCCTGATTTCCCATGTTTGTTTGTGATACAAATAAAATGTCTAATTAAGGGAGTCCAAATAAACATATATACATATATGGAAGTGGAGGAGATTGTGACACGAATAACGAATTCAACAACAAGAAGCTAGTGAGTTTCCTAAAATAAACTGATCCCTTGTGCTTTGTGGGCACTCTTGCTCTTCAACACATAGCTCCCACTTGCACCACCTTGCTGGTTTTGCTGCTACGTGGCTTCTAAAGGTAACTTCTTCTTAGTTATAAAAGCAACGACTCGGATTAAATATTTTTTAAAAAAAAAAGAGAGAGAGAGTGACACAGAGGGATCAGAGAATGCAAACCAAGAACAAAAAGACGTTGGCTAAGAAAAGCAAAAACGCAAAGAACAGAGCACAAAACCGAGTTCAAATATGACGAATTGGAACAAAGCAAACCATTAATTATTTCTTTTTGTGCCAATTTTTTGGAAATTTAGAGGTAATAAAAGAATTAAGTTAAGTTCATTTAACCTCTCCCACATTTCTCATCTTTAAATTCACCTCTTGGATTGCTGTCTACAAGAATCATGTACAATTTTGTCAAAACCGAAGCAATGTAGCAACCGAAGCAAGTGGGTACCCTATTATGGACTCGAGATTATTAGAATAGGATAACCGTCAAACTTTGAGTTTGAAAGGACTCACAAATTTAAATTTGCAAGGCTTCTGGGTTACGCAAGTACTCACAAATTCGGATTCACAAGGATCAATGGTTCGAAAGGACACATAAAAAAAATAGATTCATGAAGATTTTGGATCGAAGGACCCAAGAATATTGAATTCAGGAGGATCCGTAATCATGTTGACCCATGATATTATTAGTTCTTTATGTTAGGGAAAAGAGTTCCAAGTCTAACCTCCATACCAAATGACAGTCAAGCTTGTATCTAAAATGATCGATATAATTTTATTTATTTATTTTATTTTTCACATCTGAACAAAAAAGGGCATTAGCAGTCAAAATTACAGTGTTGCTAGAGGTTTTGTTTAGTTTCGTTCTTGCTTCAAAGAGATGAAATCTAAATCTTAAACTTCCAAATAATAATAATAATAATAAGATAAATAAAGAAGATAGGCGGGTACTAGGCCAACTAATGTTCTGTTGGGAGCTGATCTATTGAGAATAAGTGTTTAAAATGTTCCTTAGACTCAATTCTAAGTCTTGCGGAACATTAAAAAAATGATGACGAGTATAGTGTTTATGATCTAGTTCATAATTCGGCTATCCAATTTTAGTCAAATTTGTTCCATCCCATAAATTCATGACAAGGAGGGAGCTAAATCATTTATTATAATGCGTCTATGTTAAAATTTTGGGAGTAGCAACAATGATGCAGTAAATTAAATTTGTGTTTACTCTCATGTCTTAAGTGGATTTAAACCTAATTTCCATGATTCAGTACTTTCAGCCACTATAAGTTTGTGGAATGTCGATCCTTGCGGATCTTGAGTCCTTGCAAAACTCATGGTGTGTGGATCCTCGGATCATCTTTACGAATTCGGTTCCCAAAAAAAGGATCATGTATCTTCATAAGTTATGCAAAGAGATCACCATGGACAAACTTTTAACCAAGCAATGAAAAGTTAGATCCTGTAATACTCCAGTTGAATCAAACAAAGGTATTACCGCAAGCCGCTATGGTGAAAGTTTAATTGATTTCAAAGGTATGAAAAAGTGGAGGATGAATTTGTCGCTTTTAATGCCCTTTATATGTTGTGTGGACTAGGCTATACAACCTAAATATCTCCAATGGATATTGGGCTCTCTTTCAAATTTTTTTAGTACCCAAAAAAATTGTTATAAAGGATAATCATGAGTTAAAAAAAAAGGGCATAATAATGGTGAGGACGAGGAATGGGATTGTCGTTAAAGGGCTTGGGCAGTCAATAATTAAAAGCAAAGGCTTATTGAGTCATATTGATCAACTCCACAAAAGGAGGATACCAGTATATCAAGCTTTTCAAGAACATCGAGCCCGATTAATAAAATGGCCTAAAACAAGTATTAGTTACAAAAGGATGAATATCATGATGATTGCATATGTAGTCCAACAAATAGCTGCAGAACTCAGCTACTGGCTTCGAAATCAAAGTGGAATATGTACTGGAAAGTTGGAAATGCTGCCATGTAATGCAAGGGACAAAAAAAATGAAAGGGGATTATTTTAGTATTCATTGGATTTTGGTTTCTCATCGGTCAACTTGTTGAATAAAAATGAGTGTGGGCGTGGCCTATAAAATCAAATGGCAGTGACAAAAGAAGAGGAAAAGATACATATTTGTTTTCGGGAGGCTATGCACGCGAAGTTGGGTGCTATGGATTGAAATCAAAACATTATTCAAAGTTACACCAGTCAGTGGAGTTTGTAACCATAATTTCTTAGTGGATATAAGTAATGTTTCTGCATCTACTTGAACAAAAATTTGTAAAAGGGAAAATAAAATATATCGCTAAGTCCAATATCGATTAGAATTACGTTGTCTTGATCCCACTAAAAGTATATAGGAAGCTCAATATAAAATTTTATTGTTCAGTTTAAATCGAAGTTCTCAAATGGGTCCAAACCCAAGCCAACCTTATATATATTTAAAAAAAAAATCAAATCTCACTCAATTTCTAAGTCCAGCAAAATGGATCAAACCCAAGCCAACTATATAACCAAGCTCATCAAATTCCCCCCTCCATGATGCAAGCCCAAAAAACAAATTCTAGTTTAAGAATTACGTTGATTTGATCTCACTAAAAGTATATAGAAAGCTTATGAATAAATTTTGGGTGCAATCGAAGTCAAAAAAAATAAAAGAAAAGGAATGACCCCAAAAAAACACTAAGTCGGCAAATAAGAAATTAAAAAAACTGCTGTGGAATGGCTAGGAAAAATTATTATAACTTACTCGTTAAAGTCAAAAATTAATGACAAAACTAACTCAAAAATTGCGGCTATTAATATAGCTTAAACAAATAAAATTTGAAGCCAAAATCAAATTAAGTTACGGTTATTAACTTTACAGAAGTAAAATACAAATTAATTTAAATTAAATTAAAGAACTATAAATGGTTTAATCATTTATAAAAGAGGTACGTAGATAGCTCATGACAAAACGTAAACGCAACCCAAATTCCAAATCAATCAAAATTACCTGTTTTTTAACCTGCATATGAAAAATGTGTGCATGTAGTACCCTTCCTAGCTATACGGTGCCTACACGACCACTATCTAATGCAATTAAGTTTTTGATATGGGTCACTTGATATCAAAAAAACCATGATAAATGTCGATCTGGATCATATAAATTCTTTTAATGCAAGAAAATAAATAAATAATCAATAAAGAAAGAAAAAAGAAGAAAAGTAATGCAGAATAAGTCGGAATCAAAAGATAGACTCCGAAGAGGACAACGTAATTAAGGAGGTCTATCCTCTTGAATAGGGTTGTACTTCAAATAAACTGGTATACATTTTATATGTCGGAAAATTGTATTATGTATATTACTTATTTTAATTAAATTTTTGCTCAACAAACTCATTTAACTAAACAAGTTAAATAGATATTTTTTTCTTGTCGAGAATCTCGACCGAAATTTAATCCATTTAATTAAATGAGTTGAGCATATCAACCCATTTAATTAAACAGATAAAAATCTATTTTCAAATAACTTTGTGTTGATTTCAAATTCGTAATCATGTCGGGTCCTTTGCCGAACTCTTAACTAGAATCCATCATTTTTATATTTAGTTAGAAGAAGAGCCGTATTTGTACTTCAGCAAATATTGCAAGCCTATGAGATTTCAAGGGCTAATAAGATTCATGATATGCTAATGGTTGATACCTTTGACTTACAAATTCTTCTTTTCAGTGATTAATCAAATTATTATGATAAAACTTGCTCTAACCAATGACTTGTATTATGTCAAGTCTAAGTGTTTCTCGTGTGCGCGCACATATATATATATATATATATATATATATATATATATATATATATATATATATATATATGACAAAAATTTTCACAAATATTTACGCTGGAGTCATTTAAGTATATAAACAGATTTATTTTGTCAAATCTAATGCATAAACTTCTGAGACATTATCTTCACTAATATTTTTTCTATCATATTTGCAAAAGCATGTACTTTTTATAAGTATATAAACACTTGTACACCCTGAAACACCATAGAGGTGGACTTATCCTTGCACTCAAGTAATATCACACTAATTAATCATATTTGACTTGCAGATTAACCCGGACCAAAACCTAGATGCATGGTCATGTATTAAAAATGGAAAATAGAAAAGTTCAAGCGGTAAACCAGTTATCCCGGTTCTTCAGCCATTAAATTTGCATTGCATGCATAGCATGCTATGTAATTCACTCGCATACATAGAGAGACGGGTCAAAACAAGAAGCAGATCGAAGAAGGAAAATAAGAACGGGGGGGGGGGGGGGAGAACAAAGTATAACAACAAACAAACTAAAAAATTGAAGAAAGGGAAAAAAAAATATTAATGAAAAATGCCGATACACAGAATAGCACTGGGAGCACCAGGGGAGGCGGGGAATCCGGATGCCCTTAGAGCAGCCCTCGCTGAGTTCTTCTCCATGCTTATATTCGTTTTCGCCGGCCAGGGTTCGGGCATGGCCATTAGTAAGTATACTTTGCTGTGACTACATACCTTTTTTTTTTGGGGGGGGGGGGGGTGTACGATACCAACATGTACTGATCTTAACAAATAATTTAACCCATAAGATTATAGCAAAATGATAAATGTTTTACTGCAAGACGTTTAAAAAGCGTGTTGTTTTCATTTAAATTATATATTATTACATATTAAATCAGAAAAAATGGTATGATTGAATAGTTGAAGGATGTCAAAATTTACAAATTGCTTAAAATTATTCTTTTATAAATAATATTTTTACATTTTAAAAATTACACATATAATATACCTTGCGAATAGAGTTGATCCGGTTAAGGTGTCAATTTTTATTTTTTGGCATACCCGACGAATATCAAAGTTTTACAACTTATAATAAGTTGTAATTATTAAAAATTTGATAATTTTAAATCATAAAACACATTTATTTGAGTTAACGCAAGGCATTTAAAAATATTTTGCGACAAGACATAAATTATCACCCAAGATTATATACTGGTGTAACTGATGACATTGATGCCATGTATCGTTAATTCATAATCACATTTAAACTTTACATGTATTTCGACTTTCAGTGATGAAGAATATCAAAAAATCTCTTTGTTGACCCTTTAAGTGTTGGTTGGTTAACATATGAGAAGATCTCCTTCTGAAATGATTGCAATGATCCTATCGTCGAGCCAGGCACATATCGAACCCAATTTCTGTATAACTGTCATTTTAAATTAGATG
Organism: Carnegiea gigantea; assembly: GCA_029747015.1. Lineage (NCBI taxonomy): Eukaryota > Viridiplantae > Streptophyta > Magnoliopsida > Caryophyllales > Cactaceae > Carnegiea > Carnegiea gigantea. The sequence goes on from JAKOGI010004537.1 coordinate 5,546, forward strand.
AATCTTGCCGGACAAGTTGTAACCTAAATCAACATATGCATATGCATCGACAACCCTAACACGTAGGATTTTGGTTTTGGTGCCGATCAATGGGCAGGCAAGGTGACAGAGAACGGGCCAGCTACACCATCGGGGCTGATAGCGGCAGCATTGGCCCATGCATTGGCGTTGTTCGTGGCAGTGTCGGTGGGTGCCAATATCTCAGGTGGGCATGTCAACCCGGCAGTGACCTTCGGAGCCTTCATAGGAGGTCACATCACTTTGTTGCGTGCTATTCTCTATTGGATTGCACAGTTGATTGCCTCTGTTGTTGCTTGCTTGCTTCTCAAATTTGCCACTGGCGGAATGGTACGTAAAACACCTCTTTTTCCTTTATCTAAGCTCCCGTTTGGTTCAAAGTTTTTAAGTTTAGAAATAGGAATGGTGTCACATGTTCTCTGGCCTTATGTTTAGTTCAGGTATGTTTTGTCCGGAATCACATTCCGGATAGAATGACAAACTCTCCTACCCATTAGGTTCGCATAAACCCATACTTTTAGGTCCCTTATTGTAACGTACATTTCATTCATTACTAAATTAAACCAAACAAGTAGAATGAAGAAAACAGATTTTTTTTTTTGGGTTAAAATAAACAGATGATAGTTTAGCTAGATATTTACTTCAATCTATACATTATAATCCAAGCTCAAAAAAAGAGCCCAAAATTGACTTTCAGCTACGTAGAAAGGTGACACAGTATCATTTTCTAACTCATTTCCAAAAGACCAAATACATGTGGAATAATTTCCAAATTACTAGATGACGTTTTCATTTTGCAGGAAACAGCAGCATTTACACTATCAGCTGGGATGACCACATGGAATGCCCTGGTATTTGAGATAGTCATGACATTTGGGCTGGTCTATACAGTGTATGCCACAGCTGTTGACCCAAAGAAAGGCAACCTAGGTACCATTGCCCCTATTGCCATTGGTTTCATTGTTGGAGCCAACATTTTAGCTGGGGGTGCCTTTGATGGGGCCTCCATGAACCCTGCCGTTTGTTTTGGACCCGCAGTTGTCAGTTGGAGGTGGAATCACCACTGGGTCTATTGGCTCGGACCATTCATCGGGGCTGCGATTGCTGCTATTGTCTACGACCATATCTACATTGGCGACTATGCTCACCAGCATCTTCCCACCGACTATTAGGAGGGGGCAACAGGAGAAAATATTAGATGTACTTGATGTATCATGTTCTTGGAGAACATAAAGTTGTACAAACCTGTTTCTCAACAACGGCTTGAATATACAATAATGTAGTAGAACAAGTGTACGTAATTGTCTACAAAAAATCACTCTGACCTACTCTCGATTCTGCGCTCAAATTATTCAAGGACCCCATAATTTGAGAATACATATGTTATATCTTATGTTTGGCAGAAACTATTTTGGGGTTTGATGGAAACTATTTTGGGGTGGTTTTCCAACCTTAATGCTCATCGGAAGCGTTAGTTGACAATAATACCCTTATGTAAAGAGTCAAGAAGATGCATAAAAATAATAAAATTAAAAAAAACCTCAGACGACTTTTTTTTTGTGGGAGTAAACAAGGGACCACGACCCCTAAATATTATTAAACGTCACGAACAAACCGTGACCAAGCTAGACCATAATTGTCCTCCGACAAAATAGAAGTAACAACGGAAGGGGGATGATAAAAAATAACAAGGGATTTAGTTTGATCTGCTTCAATGTTGGATAACTTGTCAGCGATTCGATTTGCCTCCTAATGACAGTGTTCCACCGTCACTCACCGGTCAGGGTTCGAGATAAGCTTCTGGCATTCTTCAATACCTAAAGGAGTACCGGAGTAGGGATGAAATTGGCAAACTGGATGCTTCACTTTGTTAATAACGATCTTGGAATCAACATGAACTATCATTCTCTTCACCCTCAGCTGCCAAGCAAGGCTTAAACCATACAAGAGAGCCCAAAGTTCAGCTTTTACAGATGAGCACATGCCCAGGTTGCAAGAAAATCCACGCATCCAGTTGCAAACCGGGCCTGTAATGACCCCCCCTTCTCCAGCAACCATGGAAACTCTACAATTTTGTAGATTCTCATTGCTCACATGGCTATGTAACTTGACTTTCACATCAAGACTGGGAAACTTTTCCCTCGCCCTGCTCGTCCAGTCGTCCCTGATGTCTTTTTTCACTGGGAGTAGCCAATAGCGGCCTTAAACAGCATCATCTAGCCTACATTTAAAAAATGATTAAAAAATAAAACCAATTTACCCTCGCAGCGAACCCACCCCATGACGTAGAGTTCTGAGTTTTATTTGAATCATATTTGAAACATAGTAACACTTCGTGTCCAAAATAGACAGATTCCGAAAGCTCAGCAACTGCTGAAATAATTTCTAGACCATTGGAAATTTTAAACAGAACAAACAAAAGCAGAACATAAGTTCATAACCATCATTTTAGGAAAAGAAATACCAGCCCTCTTCGTTTCACCTAATATGTTCAAAAATCAAATATGTTGTGCAAACTTTAGAACGAGCCCTAAAATTTACACAGCTTTGAGACTTCTATAAGAAGTTTAAAATTTGTAAAGGAACCCTTGCGAGCAGAGAAAGGGTCCTCGTCATCCGAGGAAGCATTAGAAAGAACTTTGCACAACAGATTGGGGCTGAATTAGATAAAGCGACACAAAATCCAGACTACTTGTTTCTTAGCAGTATCAGTCGTCTTTCTGGACTAAAGGGAATGGAAAATTTGAAGGCTAATCATTGTAATTAGAGTACTTAATCTGGACAATCAAAAACAAAGTGGCCAGATGTTTTCATAAGCTTCAGTTTGAATGTGAGATCACACTGCTGTGATATTTTTTGTTTCAGCCGGTTTGCACTAGGAATTCATTAACATTACATCACCATAGTTAACCGTCTGTTCTGGAGGCTCCTTCTCTTTCTGTGTCTAAGAATGAACACCAATTCCAAGAACGCCAAACAAAATAAAAGAGAAAGCATACATCGAAATCCATCACCAACATCAAATTCTGAAGGCTTCAACACAAGTTGAAGCAATCGTTACTAATCTTGCTTACATCTCTAGCTACAGGCGTAAGCAAAATGCTTGCATACAAGTTCCAAAATTCTGCTTGAACAATTAAATAAATGCCCGCATTACTCAGATACTGCATTCCAGCCGAAGAGTCTGTCTGACCTTCAAAGTCCTACTAATATGACATGCCACTGGAATATTTCAAAGTCACCAAAAATGCAAACTCCAGAAAGTAGAAAGTCACAGCTTGCACCCAGAAATGTTCCAACGCTTTACTATAGCGTCCAAAGTATCACACCTAAAAACCAAAGGTGCCACTCACAATTGCTTCCTTATCAAAAGAAAAGGGGAAGAGAAAAAGAAAGGGGCCGGGGGGGGGGGGGGGGCGTCATTTATACTTGGGGCTTGATCCACCTGAATACATGAACAATCAAACTAATACTCCCCAAGAATAAATTTCCACCTGCCAATGTCCACTCTAAAATGAATGGTAAAAGGACACATAAGGAGATTGGCACTCAAACAGATAGGTCGAAGTAATTCCACATCCTCAGGTTCCTGTCACAATTGCACACCTTTGCAACCCATTTCCTTAATCAATCGAGGTGGCACTCAAACAGATAGGCTCCAACGAACAAATAATTGTGAAGACCCAAGACAGGGACAATGAAGTGAGGTCAGGCACATCGTGCTCAGCAGAGAACTTGAGCTCTAAGAAGTATAGCTACTTCTGAGGGCTAGACCTGAGGAAAGGACACAGGGTGGGGTATACTACCCCTAGGTTAGAGGTGGCTTGGTTCACAAGAGTTCACAACATGGGCTTCAGCCAAGTGCTCCCTGTTTTTAGGGTGTTGCTGATGACAAGGCTGGTCTCACGGGGACAAAAGTGGTCTTGGCATGTGAGCATCCTATTGAAGCCAGTTAGTAGCCTGTTAAACCTCTGGTATTGACAAAACAACCATCCTTGAATTTATTAGAATGTAAAACTGATTGTTGAGGACATTTGAACTCACATATCCAGTGTTCGACATTGAGGAGGTCATTTTAGTAGTGTTTCTAGCTTGGATCATGGTAGATTATAGCAAAATGCCCAACTTTCTCACCTAAACTTCCCTTCGTAGTATGCAGCCAAAAACTTTTAATTTATGTCAAATGGAAACAACCTCACTGTAATTCAATTCAGGGTAAAGTTAAGGCTGCCGCATTGCACCACCCCCAACACACGCACCCCCTTTGATAGACAGGTCTCCAAGTTATGGATATGTATTTGAACTGAAATTCGGCAAACCAGAATTTCAACATGCAGAATCTAGCTAAAATGGATCACATTACCAAATTATTTGGCCTACGCCAAGAAAGCAGACACTATTATGCAAAGTACTAGCGCCTTCCTCAAATTCCCTACCTTTAGGATCTATCTCCTTAACAGCAGTCTATTTAAACGGTTCTAGCAAATCCAACAACATCATCATCTTGAGCGGAAAGATATCAGAAAAATTAATCTCCAAGTCGATCAGCAAATTTTCCCTGTAAGACCACCCAAAAGCCCAACTCTTCCTCCAGTGTAGGGTTTGTTATGTCCTAGTGTCATCATCATCACAGAAGCAGCCAAGTCTCGACACTGGAAAAGGAAGTAGATTGTAAAAAATGTTATCCAGTTTTGAAAAGTGAATACAAAACAACTGAACAAGTAATGGAGCTCACTCACTCTTGAGGGAGATCCAACGGAGGAGCACAGTCAAATCAAGACCCATGAACACAGACCTAAATAAGCACACATCCTAGAACCAATCGATGATGGGAGGAATAGCTGACAAGGCTTACATAATGATCTTTGTTAACTTATTTTTCTGATAAGGGGCCCTCCAGCACTTTCCATTCTTCGATTGCTAAGATCGACGCTTAAGCAATCGACGCTTAATTTCCAATAAAACCAACCCTTTGCCAAAGTAAAACCTAACTCTACCTCTAAAGGACAACTAAGCATGAACCGGTAACCAAATGAACTCAAACAAATGTCTCACGAGGCAATTGACTCTAGAATTGATTTTCCTTCACTTAATCCCAAGTCTATAGATGAAGACATGCTTCTTGAAATCTTTTGTCACAAACGACAAGCTCCAAGCAAAATTTCTCACAAGTAGTCAAAGGCACACGTACTAAACTTCCTTGAAATATTCAATTGCAGCTTTCCTGATCATTGCTTTCATTCAAATTCCCAAATTTCTGCTTGAAAGAGTCCTGCTTTTGCATCCACATCATGTGGCCCTACATCATATGCAAGCAAATTCCTGAATTCATATTCATATCAACAAATTTCTACAGGTATCTAGCTCAGTTTTGGGGGGCAAGAAGATCAATATGCAATAGAAATTACCTGAAGCGCAGCAGCCCAAGCAATCAACAAAGAAGCAAACCAAAATTTCTTGTCTTTTAACAATTTCTTCGCCTCCATTTTCAAAACCCTAATCTCCGCTTTCAACTGGAATCAGTGGTACGGTGAGAAAAAGAGGGAGCTATGAATGAAGTTCTTCACTGCCCCATTCCTCTGTCACTCCCCACCAAGCATCCGGCTTGCGAACGTAAATTTAGAGCACTTTAGTTTCCTTACTTGCAAGTGTTCTTTTGGTGCCTTCACTTTTGAGCTGCAATATCTAATAATTCCAGCTATTCCGCCTCCTTGCTAGCTGTATAAGACAAAAAGAAATTATACTTTTAATTTTCTTCATAAATAATTCCCCATTCCTAATTTTAAGGCTCTCTTTTCTCCTCATTCCTAACATCTTGCCTCCTCAATCCTCCGCTTCGTTCCTTCATCTCCTGTCATTTATCTTCTCTTTCTTTATATCGACCTCTAAATCCCTCTTTTCTTAATTAGTTATTTTATCTTTTTTAATCCTCAAAGCACTGATCCATCTCCCATCTTCATCTTCCCAAACCTCCCTTTCTCTTTATGAAAAATTAAGAAAAAAATGGTGATTCTTGTATAAATTTAAGGAGGAGGTTGAAAAGGGTGTTAGGGCTTACTTTGATTTTTACATTAACGATGAGGCGGTGAGTGACATTTGCATTGCCGATCAGATAGTCAACGACTTGTCTATCATCAATAAACTTGTCAATCTTATTGTTGGCATAAGATAGGGAAGTGCAGAGAGATGAAGGAGTGAAGAGGGAGAAGTGCAAGCAAAATTAGAGGTTGAAGTAAGAGGTATGTTGAAAAATTTTCTAGGTTGGGGTGTTAGATGAAGATGGAGTGATAAACTGAATTTGGGGTTTTGGTGGGAGGAAGGAAAAAAAAAGATAGGGATAAAAAGGTTGCTTCATTACATAATTAATTTTTTTTATTTTAAGAAAAATCATCTTGTAAAATTGAAAATGTTAGTATTTTGGGAGTATTTTTAATGAGAAGATAATTCACAAAAACCACTCAAAATTAATTTTAAAAAGCAAATATTTGAAAATATCTTTATTTAGAAGATAATTTGTTTAAACTAGTTTGAAAAGGCAAGTATTTGGAAATATCTTTTGATGCACCTCTGGTGGATCATGATGATGGTCAACCCAAGTCCAAGGATGTTCAAAAGGTTCTTAAGATCATGAGAAATCAAGTTGAAGCCCCGGAGGATTATTTTCCGATTTTGTCCAGCACAAGTCCCACGTTTCTGACCCTGTTTGCCACGTTGGGCCTTTCTTTTCGCTTTGGTCTTTTAGTTCCCTAAATAAGCTTTCCAATAAGCCATGAATCAAGTCATTTGGACTTCATTTGCCCACTCAAATCAGCCTTCAAAGCCCAGCTACCAAAACTGTTAGTTTTCAATTACAGTTATGGCAGCTTGGATTTTTCGGTCCATATCTTTCGATCGGCAAGTCCAAATCCAATGAAACTTGATCCATTGGAAACTAGACTTCTTAAGCTTTCCAGGGATAGCTCATTTGTCCAATTTGGAGCAGTATCCACGGAGTTATGGCTCAGAGAAGTTGACCCTGTTGCAGATTATAACGGCTGCATTTAATGCGTGTGATTAGAGCATTAAGTGTGTGTTTATTCCTCTCCAATGGCTGCCTTGCTTAATTTGCATCATTTCCAGAGATTCTAGCTCCTTTTTGGAATATTTGGGAGGTTACACATTCAAGGGAGGGAGTTTTAATGGCTTAGATTCTAGAAGAGTCAATGTCTTAATTGCTTTGTTTTAATTCCTTGTCTTTTGCTTTCCCAGTGTCTAGATACATTGTAATTCACTTGTTAGCTAGATTTTTAGAGTCTTGTTTTCCCTATAAAAGGCCATGGACGTGTACTGTAGTGATCAATCAATGAAGTTGTGTGAATTGTCATTACACGGTTGAGTGTTATCTCCCTTTTGTGCATATCTCTCTCTTGCTTATCTCTAGCCTAGCTCACTAGAATGGTGTTCAAGAGGCTTTCTTGGTCTTTAGAGTGGTGATATCTGTATCTCTCGAGATCAGAAAGTTGAGCTCTAAGAATCTTGGTGGTGATTTCTGTATCCAAGATCCTTAGTCTATTCTCCTACATTGTTGAATACAATCGCGTGTTTTCGTTCATACGATCATTTCTTTGTCCATCATTCTTTGAGGACATAGAAGTGTATCATTTGGTATCAAAGTCTAGGTTACTCTCTTGGCCTAAACTTCCCAAAACATTCCATACCCAAAACACCAAAACCTATAAAACCGCACAAAGTCAACGTTGCCTGGTAGAGTTTTAGCACGGCTGCCCCGTGCCCTTGAGCACGTTCGTGCCACCTTGTTCTTCACAGTTTTGCTATGACAGCAAATCAGCACGGCCTACCCGTGCCATACAGCATGATCGTGCCCTCCTCCTTACAGCATATTTTCACGAAAATCCACCACTATGTCTTCAAGCATGTCATTAGAAGAGAGGTTGGAGCAGGCTTTGAAGCTAAGCGCTGAAAAGGATGCCCAACTAGAATAATTGAGGAAGCAATTAGACCAAGCAATGAGGACGAACTGAAGAGAAGTTTAAGTGCCCCCACGGGCAGTGCTCACGAGCCTTCTGAAGAGGAAGTGGAGAGATACCATGACCCCAGCGAAGAAGAAGAAGAAAGGAGGCCAAGAAGAAGAGAACGAAATAGACAACAAACTATGGATTTCCGTGTCGAAATCCCGGAGTTTGAAGGACACCTCGATCCTGATGATTTCTTGGACTGGCTAAACATGGTGGAAAGAGTGTTCGAATTCAAGGAGGTGCCAGATGACAAGAAGGTCAAACTTGTGGCCTTAAAACTACGTAAGTATGCTTCCATTTGGTGGAGTAATGTTGAGGCTAAAAGAGTTAGAAAAGGGAAGGGTAAGGTGAGAAGTTGGAGGACAATGAAAGAAAAGCTAAAAGCTAAATTTCTACCATCCCATTACCTTCTAGACAATTACACTAAACTCCATAATCTTAGGCAAGAGTCTAAAAGTGTGGAAGAGTATTCTCGGGAATTTGAGAGACTTGTCATGGTTTATGATTTACGGGAGAATGAACACCAAACCATTGTTCGATTTTTGGGAGGGTTGAATGAATCTATGAGGAATGTTGTGGAGTTACAACACTATACCACCCTTGACGAAGTTTGTTCTCTTGCCCACAAAGTTGAACTCCAAAAGAAAAACAAACTCCATAATCTTAGGCAAGAGTCTAAAAGTGTGGAGGAGTATACTCGGGAGTTTGAGAGACTTGTTATGGTTTGTGATTTACGGGAGAATGAACACCAAACCGTTGTTCGATATTTGGGAGGGTTGAATGAATCTATGAGGAATGTTGTGGAGTTACAACATTATACCACCCTTGACGAAGTTTGTTCTCTTGCCCACAAAGTTAAAATCCAAAAGAAAAACAAACTTCGTAGAGAACCCCCAAAGCCTTTGAATCGAAGTTTCCCTTTCAACAAGGGGAGCAACCCACCACCTCCTAAACCTCAAAACACCATCCCAGTTTCTTCTAGCCACAAATCAAATGACTCAAAACTCCATCAAAATCCAATCGAAAGGTGACGATGTTTCAAATGCCATGGGTTTGGACATATATCCTCGGAGTGTCCCAATCGAAAGGTTATCACCTTGGTTGAACATGAAACCATAGAGGAAGAAGGTAGAGAAGAGGAGGTTGAAAACGAGATATAAGGAATGGAGGAGTGTGTGGAAGGAGCGGATGAAGGAGAATTGCTTGTACTTAGGAGGACCTGAAGTGGCCATAAGGATGCAAACTATGCGATGCAAAGGGAGAACATTTTCTATACACGGTGTACCATCAATAACCGCGTTTGCTCTCTTATTGTAGACGGAGGGAGTTGTACCAATGTGGCTTCAACCACCTTGGTAGAAAAGCTCAAGATGAAGGCGGAAGTGCACCCCCAACCTTACTCTATTCAATGGCTTAACCAAGGTAAAGGATTACAAGTTTCTCATAGATACTTGATTTCTTTTTCCGTTGGGAAAAGCTATCATGATGAGATATGGTGCGACATTATTCCCATGGATGCTTGTCACATTCTATTGGGAAGGCCTTGGCTCTATGATCGGAAGGTAAAACATGATAGATTCTTAAATACTTACACCTTCCACAAAGATGGCCGGAGAATCACCCTAGCCCCCTTAGACCCACAAAATGTCATCAAGGCAAAGTCCAAAGAAACACATAAGGATTGGGAGGTTTACCTTTCTTTCCTTGAACCTACCCTCTTAGCCGAGCACCATGAATTCAAGTCCCATAAAGAAATGCTCCTTTACACCCCCACTCATGATCAAGCCAAAGCACCTACACATCCATTAGCCCTCAAACTCCTACAACACTTCTCACAAGTCTTTCCCAATGAAATCCCATCCGGTTTGCCCCCTAAAAAAACCATTCAACACCACATTGACCTCATCCCTGGAGCCATTCTTCCCAACAAGCCCGCATATCGAATGAACCCCAAGGACACCCAGGAGATTCAAAGACAGGTGGAAGAGCTCATTTCAAAAGGACTAGTATGTGAAAGTCTAAGTCCTGGTGCTGTTCCCACCCTTCTTGTTCCTAAAAAGGGTGGAACCATGCGGATGTGCGTGGATAGCCGGGCCATCAACAAGATCACTATTAAATACCGACATCCAATTCCAAGATTGGAAGACATGTTAGATGAACTCCATTGATCCGTGTACTTTTCGAAGATTGAGCTAAGGAGTGGCTACACCAAATCTAGATCCGAGAAGGCGATGAGTGGAAAACAGCGTTCAAGACAAAGGAGGGCCTCTATGAGTGGTTGGTCATGCCATTTGGCCTTTCTAATGCTCCAAGTACCTTTATGAGATTGATGAATCAAGTGTTCAAGCCTTTCCTCAACAAATTTGTGGTGGTCTACTTCGATGACATCTTAGTCTATAGCAAGATCGAGATGGAGCATTATGAGCATCTCAAACAAGTTATGGAGGTCTTAGAACAAGAGAAGCTTTATGGGAATCTCAAGAAGTGTACCCTCTTCGCTCTTGAAGTGGGATTCCTTGGCTATATTGTTTCAGCCAAAGGGATACAAGTGGATCCTAGTAAGGTGGAGGCCATCAAATCTTGGCCAACACCTTCTTCATTGCATGATGTTCGGAGTTTCCACGGGTTAGCTTTCTTTTACAGGAGGTTCATCCGTAACTTTAGCTCCATTGCAGCCCCCATGACCGAAGTTCTCAAAGGTACTAAGTTTGTATGGACTAGTCAAGCCCAGAAGTCCTTTGAAGAACTCAAGCAGAAGCTCACCCAAGCGTCAGTTCTCACTCTTCCAAGTTTTGACAAAGTGTTTGAGATAAAGTGTGACGCTTCCGGAGTTGGCATTAGTGCCGTACTATCTCAAGAAGGAAAGCCCATCGCCTACTTTAGTGAGAAGCTAAGTGACTCAAGGAGAAGGTACTCTACATATGATAAGGAATTCTTTGCTATCATTCGTGCCCTTGAACATTGGACTCACTATTTGATAGCCAATGAGTTCATATTGCACTCTGATCATGAGGCCTTAAAGTACATACAAGGCCAACATAAGTTGAACTCAAGGCATGCTAAATGGGTGGAGTATTTACAATCCTTCCATTTTATGATCAAGCACAAATCCGGAAAACTCAATCAAGGCGCGGATGCACTTTCTAGGAGATACCTACTTCTATTCCAACTTGGAACATGTGTACTCGGATTTGAACATCTCAAGTCCTTGTACAAAGATGATGAAGATTTCAAGGAATGGTATGAGTCTTGCCAATCTCAACCCCAAAGAGACTTTTCCATCCATGATGGATATTTGTTTAAAGAAAATCACCTTTGCGTACCAAGGTGTGGTACTCGTGAGCTTATACTTAGAGAGGTTCATGGAAGATCTCTTGCTGGTCACTTTAGAGAAAATAAGACATACATCATGGTCAAAGAGCACTACTTTTGGCCCCATATGCTCAAAGATATTCAAGACCTAATCAAGAGGTGTTCCATTTGCCAAATGGCTAAGAGCCATGTGTTACCCCAAGGTCTATATGCCCCATTGCCTACCCCTCAAGGACCATGGCTAGATGTTAGCATGGATTTCGTGCTTGGACTCCCACGGACTCAATGCAACAAGGATTCTATTTTAGTGGTTGTGGATCGGTTCTCAAAAATGGCCCATTTTATAGCTTGTCACAAGACCAATGATGCCTCTCATATTGCCAATCTATATTTTAAAGAAGTGGTAAGGTTGCATGGCATTCCTCTTTCTATTGTCTCGGATCGAGACTCAAAATTCCTTAGCCACTTTTGGATTTCTCTTTGGAGGAAGTTAGGTACCCAACTGAAATTTAGCGCTACATGCCACCCTCAAACGGATGGTCAAACCAAAGTGGTGAATCACACTTTGGGGACTTTGCTTAGAGTCCTTGTGAAGAAGAATTTGAAGGCTTGGGATCTACTACTTGCTCATGCTGAATTTGCCTATAATAGAGCACCAAGTCGAACCACCAATGAGTCACCCTTCAAGATTGTGTGCGGACACAATCCACTTGGTCCCCTTGATCTCTTGCCCATTCACATAGAGAAAATGAATGTTGAAGCCAGCAAAAGGGTAAAAGAGATCCAAGATCTCCATAAGACGGTCCAAGAGCAAATTGAGAAGGAAAATGAGAGGCACCGAACTCAAGCAAACAAGAATCGAAAGCAGGCTATATTCCAGCCTGGAGATCTAATTTGGGTTCACCTTCGAAAGGAGAGGTTTCCATATAAAAGGAAATGCAAGCTCATCCCAAGGGCTAATGGACCATTTGAAGTTCTTGAGAAAATCAATAACAATGCTTACAAGATTGATCTACCTGGAGAATATGAGGTTTCGTGCACTTTCAATGTCGTGGATCTTAAACCCTACTATGATGATGATGAGCTTCAGAATTTGAGGGCAAATTCTCTTCAACAAGGGGAGAATGATGCACCTCTGGTGGATCATGATGATGGTCAACCCAAGTCCAAGGATGTTCAAAAGGTTCTTAAGATCATGAGAAATCAAGTTGAAGCCCCGGAGGATTATTTTCCGGTTTTACCCAGCACAAGCCCCGCGTTTCTGACCTTGGTTGCCTGACTAATGTCACATTGGGCCTTTCTTTGTGCTTTGGTCTTTTAGTTCCAGAAATAAGCTTTCTAATAAGCCATGAATTAAGTCATTTGGACTTCATTTGCCCACTCAAATCAGCCTTCAAAGCCCAGCTATCAAAACTGCCAGTTTTCAGTTACAGTTCTGGTAGCCTGGATTTTTCGGCCCATATATTTCGATCAGCAGGCCAAAATCCAATGAGACTTGATCTAGTTGAAAGTAGACTTCTTAATCTTTTCAGGGATACCTCATTTGTCCAATTTGGAGCAGTATCCATGGAGTTATGGCTCAGAGAAGTTGACCGTGCTGCAGATTGTAACGACTGCATTTAATGCGTGTGATTAAAGCATTAAGTGTGTGTTTATTCCTCTCCAATGGCTCCCTTGCTTAATTTGTAGCATTTCCAGAGATTCTAGCTCCTTTTTGGAATATTTGGGAGGTTACACATTCAAGGGAGGGAGTTTTAATGGCTTAGATTCTAGAAGAGTCAATGTCTTAATTGCTTTGTTTTAATTCCTTGTCTTTTGCTTTCCTAGTGTCTAGATACATTGTAATTCACTTGTTGGCTGGATTTTTAGAGTCTTGTTTTCCCTATAAAAGGCCATGGACGTGTACTACGATGATCAATTAATGAAGTTGTGTGAATTATCATTACAAGGTTGAGTGCTATCTCCCTTTTGTGCATATCTCTCTCTTGCTTATCTCTGGCCTCACTAACTAGAGTGGTGTTCAAGAGGCTTTCTTGGTCTTTAGAGTAGTGATATCTGTATCTCTCAAGATTAGAAATTTGAGCTCTAAGAATCTTGGTGGTGGTTTCTATATCCAAGATCCTTAGTCTATTCTCCTACATTATTGAATACAATCGCGTGTTTTCGTTCATACGATCATTTCTTTATCCATCATTCTTTGAGGACATAGAAGTGGTATCATCTTTAACTAGAAGATAACTTACAAGAGTCACTCAAAATTAATTTTAAAAGGCAAGTTTTCAGAATATATTTCATTAGAAGATAGTTGACAAAAATCACTCAAATTAGAATATTTTATATAGATAAAAATAATATTGAGTGAACTAAAATAACATATTTAGACAAAAATCAGACAAATTAATATAGGATCTAAAGTTTGCATATAAAATTTTATGTATGTATAAAACAAATTCAAGCAAACAAATGCTAAATACATTTGGGGTTCTTTGAGATTTATAATGACTTTAAGTATCTAAAATATATAAGCTTATATATGTTAATCCAAGAATATGGTAGAACAACCTGGGTTAACTATAGTACATGTTGAGGGATATGATAATAGATTTAGGGTGTGTGCCAAACATTTAACATTTACAATTAGTTTTTAGCATCTAACTTCTATGAATTAGGGCTTAGGGTTTAACTTAAGTTTAGGATTTTAGATTCTAGAGTTAGTGTTTACGTTGAACCTAAACCCTAAACTTTATATATCTTATGCTAGACTCAGTCACTCAAGGATATAAATGACCTGAGTATCCCATAAGGATAACCCAAGTTACCATATAAGGACAACCTGATTATTCCTTCAAATTTTGCTAGTCATGTCACTTAATTAGCGCATTTGTGCCTTACCAAATCATGCAATGCTTAACCCTTAATGTTTAATTGTAAACCTTAAAACTTGACACTTGAAAATCCAACCCTAAACCCTAACCCGTGTGCAATATAAGCTTTTGCAATCAAGATGTTAGAGTTAGCATTTAACGTTTAGGATTTAACTTCTAAGTTGAATCTAAAACTCTTACCTTAAATCTTAAATGTTAAACCCTTCATCGCTGAACTATGAAAGGTGAATATTTTAAAACCCAAAATTATAATTCTAAAATGCAAGTTTTGGGAACCCTAGTTAACCATTTTAAAGGAACCATAACATCAAGCTGTAACCCTATACTCCAAATCCCAAATCGTAAACCACAAAAGCGAAATTCCAAACCCTATACTTTAATGATAAAACCCAATCCTAAATCCTAAACCCTAATCTCTAAATTATAATATAAGTTTTTAGGCTCTAATGTTAAGTTATTATCAAACATAAACCTTATTCCCTAACTGATAATCAAGGCTTAGGATATGTGTGTTGTATTATCATATTCTAAAAAATCTAATTGAGTTAATCCAGGTTATCTGTATATATGTTTTTAGGTTAGCACATATACACACACACATGCACTAACCTAAAAACTTATACCTGATGACTTGGGTTAACTCAATTAAATATTTTGGGATGTGATAATAAATTACTATGCACATGATATTGTAAAAATGAGGTATACATACATACCTACATGTATATAGATTATATATTATACATATATATAATATATATATATATTATATATATATATATATATATATATTATATATATATATATATATACATACATGTGTACATGTACATATACATATACATACATATATACATATACATATACATAAATACATACATATATACATACACACACACACACATACGTGCGTGCGTGCGCTAACCTAAAAACCTATACAAAGTAATCTAGGTTAACTATATTAAATTTTTTGGGATATGATAATATTTTCTTGCACACATTAGATTGAGAAAATGACATATACAAAAGGCTTATCCTAAATCTTGATTATCATTTAGGGATTTGAATTTAAGTGTGAGAATAATTAAACCTTAGAGCCTATAAACTTTGATTATAATTTGGAAATTAGGGTTTAGGACTTAAGGCTGGGTTGATCGATAAGGTATAAGGTTTGGGGTTTCATTTTAGGCCTTAGGGTTTAAGATTTGGGGTTCTACTTAACCATAACGTCAAGTTGTAACTCTAAATGCCAAATACTTGCCACTTAGAATCATAATTTAGGGATTTAGAGTATATGGTTCAACCTTATGGTTTAGGGTTAAAGGATTTAACATTTAAAATGTAAGGTAAGACTTTTAAGGTCAGCTTAAATGTTAAACCCTAAATGTTAAATTATAACTCTAACCCGTAGATTACAAAAGTTTGTATTTTCCTGGGGTTAGGGTTTAGGGTTAAATGTTCAAGTAGTGAATTTTAGGGTTGAAGATTAAACGTTGGGGTTCATCATTGCACACGTTGCTGAGACACTTGGTGGCGAAAATTTGGAGGGATAGCCTCAGTTGTTTTAACATGCTAACCCTGGTCATCCTTTTGGTGAACTCAGGTAACCCTCATGCTAACTTGACAAGGAGTCTAGGATAACATATATGTTTTAAAGTTCACGGTTTAGGGTTCAACCTTTACTATCGTTCAAGGTTTAGGGTTGAATATAGACCTATGAATTATTGTTCAACCCTAAGGTTCAACCAAAATATATATTGTTGCAAACTATCTTAGTGGCAATTGTCTATTTACATATTGTTTACTATACATGATTTTTTTGATATAGTATCTATGATAATCTAAAATTTACCTTAATTAACACAGCAGCAATATCTCCCAGTGTGGGTCCCCCTTTCGCAGAGTTTGGGGAGATCCAGATGTAGGCAAGTTTACCTCTATTGGCATCCCTACCCATAGAGAGACTGAATCCAAGAGACTCACAAAATAAGATTTTGTAAAAACATTTATCAAAGAAGAATTTTGTGAAAGCCTTTAATGAGAAACAAACTAAGGATACACACAGTAGGGAATGAACTAAGAAAAAATAAGTGGTCGTAACTATGTAAGTATAAATACAACATAAGTACAACATAACAGAGGAAGGCATTATACCTTAACAAATAGAGGTAGGCAAACAACATCTCTTCGTAGATGTATATACTACCTGCATACAAATACGACATACGGAAAAAAAAAGAAAGCCACAACCAAACCTACCCCATTGCAATCAGAAAACCACAATCAAATCAGGTGGCCAACTCTCTGTGTTTTAAGATCCTAATCTATCCCGCAACAGTCTCCTATCTTGAGTCATGTCCTCCATCAATCCTACAACTTTTAAGTCCTCTCTAATCACCTCGTCTAAACTTTTCTTTGGTCGTCCCCTCCCTCTTTTACTTTCAGGGATGTTAATCCTCTCGTATCTCCTCACTGGCGCATCCACACTCCTCCTTTTCACATGGCCAAACCATCTAAGTCTTGTTTCCTTCATCTTATCTTCTATGGGAGCCACTTTAACTAAGTTTCTGATTATTCCATTCCTAATTCTATCCATTCTTGTATAACCACACATCTATCTAATCATCCTCATCTCTGCTACCATCAATATTTGAACCTGTATCTTTTTTATAGGCTAACACTTTGATCGTTACAGTATAGTAGGTCCAACTATCATACGATAAACTGCGTCTTTTAATCCTAAAGATATCCTGTTATAACACAGGACACCTGAAGCATACTTTCATTTTTGCCAACCCACTTTTATGCACTGGTTAATATCTTCGTAAATATCCCTATTCTGTTGAATGATCGAGCCTAGATATTTAAACTTCTTGCCCCTTGCTATCGTCATCCCATCAATGGTGACTTCTCCCCCTGCATCTTCCCTTCCACTGAAACAGCAGTGCAGGTGCTTAGTTTTGATCTACTTACTCTAAAACCTCTAGACTCCATTGTATGTCTCTATCACTCCAACTTATCATTAACTCCCTCTCTGGTCTTATCAATAAGAACAATGTCATCAGCAATTAACATAAACCATGGTAACTCATTTTCAATTCTTTTTATAAGTTCATCCATAACTAGAGTGAAAAGAAAACGGCTTAAAGCGAAATCTTTATACAGGCCCATATCAATGTATAAGTTATTAGTAGCCGCTCTTGGTGTCCTAGCACTTGTCCTACCTCCCTCGTACATATCTTTAATAACTCGAACATACATGGGTAAAACTCCTTTCTTTTTTAAGCACCTCCATAACACTTAACGTGAAACTCTATCATATGCTTTTTCCAGGTCAATAAACACCAAACGAAGATCTACCTTTTCTATGTCTGTACAATCCCATGACCCTTCTAAGGAGGTAAATCACCTCTATGGCTGACCTACCAAGGATAAAAACCAAATTGGTTCTCTGACATCAAAATATCATTCTGCACCATTCTCTCAATCACGCTCTCCCATAACTTCATAGTATGACTGAGTAACTTTATACCCCTATAATTATTATAATCTTGAATATCACATTTGTTCTTGTACAATGGGATAACTGTAACCTTTATTCTCTGGACATCTTACTGGACCTCAAAATAATATTGAAAAGCTCTGTTAACCACTCTAATCCTTCTTCCCTTAAACACTTCCATACTTCCATCGGTATCTGGTCTAGCCCTCTATCTTCCCATTGGTCAACTTCTTTAGGGCCTCTTTAATCTCGTCCTTACTGTTAGGTTCACACAATCGAGGATCAAGATGCCTTTCACTACTCTCTCTTTTCCTACTTTGAAAATATTTTATCACTTCACCATTGAGGAGTTTGAAAAAGTACCTTTGCCACTTCTCCTTGATTTCTACATCCTCAGACAACACTATACCATTTTCATCTTTGATGCACCTTCCGACACCCAAATTCATTGTTCTTCTTTATTTAGCCCTCGCAAGTTTAAAGACTGTCTTCTCATATTTCTTGGACTCTAGTTTTTGATATAACTTGTCATAAGTCAGGCCCTTAGCGACAGCGACAGCTTTTTGGCTACCTTTTTTGCTGCTTTATATCTAACTCTACCAATCTCTTTCTTTTCATCCATTCCATTGTTCATGAAAGCATCGTATGCCTCTTTTTTCTCCTTAACTTTCTCCTTTACCTCTTCGTTCCACCACCTGACTTCCTCCATTTTGCTACCACCTCTACTAGATGTCCCTGGTATTTCCTTAGCTGACCTTCAAATACATTCTGTCATTGCCTCCCACATTGCATCTGCAACCTCTACCTGGCTCCAAGCTCCCTCTGCAATAATCCTCTCTGATAATTTCATAGCGTTCTTCTTAGTAAGATTCCACCACTTAACTCTAGGGTCCCCAACACTCCTTTTTTTCCACTTTGAACATTTGAACTCCACATGCATCACTAGCAACCTATGCTAAGTTCCTAAATACTTACTAGGTATCACCTTATAATCCTTACATAGCCTTCGATTATCCGTCCTAGTCAGGAAGTAATCAATTTGAGTTTTTATGGAACCACTCTTAAAGGTCACCAAGTACTCCCCCTTCTTCTTAAAATAGGAGTTTACCACCAACAATTCATAGGCAACTGCAAAGTCCATAACAGAAACTCCTCCATTATTTCTCTCCGTATAACCAAAACCTCTCTCAGCCATATCATACCCTTTTGAGTCTTCACCAATATGGCCATTAAAGTCTCCTCATATGAAAAGTTTTTTAGCACAAGTGATATATATATATATATATACACACACACACACACACACACACACACATATATGTATATGTGTATATATATGTATATGTATATGTATATGTATATGTATATGTATATGTATAT
>JAKOGI010004538.1:0-24633 GCA_029747015.1 Carnegiea gigantea
TTCTTTTCCATCAGAAAAAATCCATTAAAAAAAACATGATAACCATCATCCAAGGGCAGTACTTAAGGCGCATTTAATAACAAGTTTGGTAACCATTGCCCTAAGAGAAGTGGTATAAATACATTTTAACTACTCTTTTCTATCCTTTTTTCCTCCCTTGGTAATTGTCTTCATCTTCAGCCTCGTCCCATCTTCTTATGCGCATCTTGTTCTTCCTCTCTTTCTTGTTTGATTTGTGCATTTTAAAGGTTCAGATAGTAAGTTTTTCAGTAATCCTAACAACATTGTTTGTCTTCTTTTTAATTTCTAGTCAATAGGAATCTTTTTAAATTTTTTTGTAGTAATTCTTTCTCAATTTGTGAGATGTTTTTATTGCTCTATCATTTACTATTTTTAAGAGATGAATCGTGTTTCGAAAGTGAAGTGGCTCTTCAACGATACTTCAAAAGCAACCTTTTATATCAAAAGAATATTTCTCCAATAGGAGTACGCCAGATCAATAGATCTACTCTGAAAAAGATATTACAACATATCGATGGACTCTTCTCAATGCTATACGGTCAACCAACACTTGTGGAAAAATGAATGATCAATCAATGTGTGAAAAATAATTTTTCTCGGGTGGAGATTGTATTTTGACATTTTGTATTTGTTTGAGTTCGATATGCCCTGTAGATGTCGTATAATCAATTGTTTAATGAACTCTTCCCCTTTTTTTAGGGAAAAAATAAATAAATCCAGTTTAGAAGAGTTTGAACCAAGGTTTATAGACGGATAAAATTACCCCTTGCACTTGCATACCTGATTTACCCTCCATATCCTGCAATTTTCTCTTCTAATCATGTAATCACTGTAATTTCCTTCAATCCACCCTCCCTTTAGGATTTTCCTTGGTTGTTCAAATTGTTTCCTTTATGTCAATCTCTTTGCTCCACCGATTCCTAATTGTTCCACGCCATTCCTCATCATCGTGGTTAGTGGGGAATGATCAGTAGCGGATCAGCGGAACTCTTGGACGTCGGTGATTTGACAGTTATTGTAATATCAGGGCATATGGTTAAAGTGTAGTTTAAAGGATTTGATACAACTACTTATATTATAAAATGTAGACCTTCTTTTTTTTATGAAGAATACTTAAAAGCTCCGTAGTTAAACATGTCTGTTGTTGATTACATGTAGAATAGGTAATCTCCTGGGAAAATTTCTCAGATAGCGTGTAAGTGAGGACAAAGCACTTCAAAAAGGCTTGCGGTGATTTATGAAGTCAATCATCAATCCTTAAAGCCATTTTTGATAATTGTTCATGATTTAAAGGAGACCAAGACGTTATAGCTAGTAGGGGTGGCAATGGATCGGATTCGGGTCAGGTGAACCATCATTCGTATCTATCATCAGCTGTAATCCGCCACATCCAATCCATCTATCATCCACAAATATCTGATCTAATTCATCCATCCACCATCTGAGGGAGAAAATGGATGGATCGGGTTGTAAACGTGTGATGAAAGTTTATATATAATATACTAGCAAATTTATACAAAAAAGTAAGCTTCATCTTTTGAGAAGTTTTAAAAAGATATCTTACATATAACAAACGAGTAAATATCATATTCATCATATTACTTTTGACGAAAATCATAGAATTAACAATATAAATGTCCAAGAATGAGTAAAATTTAAAGGACAAAAATAAAAAGTAAACTAACTGCAAATAAGTGATAAACAAGTAGATTACTAAACAGGTAATAGATCGGATGACGGGTTGGATGGAGCATCACCTCAATCCAATCCAATCCGTCAAACCATCATCCATATATTTCGGGTTTTCACTCGCCTTTTCAAATGAGGTAGAATGGATATTCGTCGGGGCACGGGTGAAATTGCCACCCTAGCTAGGAGGGGTGTCGTCATACTTGAAAATTATTTGATTGTTTGAGAATTCAAAAGCGTACAATTTGCAACGTATTTATAATTTAAAAGATGTGTTATTGAAGTGTAAATTTGTAATTGAAAATATATATATATATATATATATATATTTATAGTATATATATATATATATATATATATATTGAGAAAATAAATAGTGTTATTCTTAGCTTTTTGTTGATATCTGCATTTAGTATCCCTTATTCACTGCCTTAGGATAAGGGATAACAAATCAATTTAATAAATGATATTTATTAGCCACTGCCCTTGGCAATGGGTAAAATGGATTTAATGAATATTGTTTGTTAACCACTGCCATTGGTCAGTGGTTAAGGTCCATATAATATAATATAATATTAAATTTAATTTATGTAGGCCTAGGAAAAGTAATAAATGCCATTAACACGATTATAACTTTGCCCTTCAATAACACATATATATAGGCCATGTTTGGTAAACAGTTATTAGCTATTAGCTGTTAGCTGTTTATATTAACTGTTAGCTATTGGCTGTTTGAATTAGCTGTTTGAATTAGCTGTTTATAAAAGAATTGTCTGATAAAATTAGCTGTTTTAAAAAAGATATTTAGTAAAATTTGATTTGTGCCTTTATCTCTAAATTACTTTTTAATTAAAAATATTTTTTTCATTTACTAGTTATCTTATTTTCTTTCCAAAAAGAAGTAAATCGATGTCATATGTACAAATTAACTTTATTGATAAAATCTTAATTTGTTACTAGTTGTATATAATTTGTATTCTTATTAATCTTTTTTTTTCTTTTCAATTTGTGTATATCTATCCACATGATAATTATGTCTTAAAATATTATTTTGTTATTTGCTACATATTTTATTATTATAAATTGAAATTTATATATTTAGATGATTTAATCTTGAATAGATTAAATTTAAATAATACACAATATTAAATATCACTACAAAAGGCTAATGGCATATGATGTAATTGTTTCAAACTCTTGGTTAGTTATGTCATTTTCACAAACAGCTATTCCCAAAAGGCTAATTGAAATAGCCTTTTGAGAAAGAGCTTTTTGCGTCCAAACAGCTCTTCCAAACAACTCTTCAACCAAACACCAATTTAACTGTTCTGACTAGTCAAAACAGCTAAAACCCTCCAAAAAAGCTCTTTTTTCCTCAAAAAGCTCTTACAATCAAACATCCCCATAGCTTTTAGAAGAAAGTAAAAGGTAAATTTTCAATGTCCATTTAATTTGGCAAGCACCCATCATCAAGTAGCCATCACCAGGGCAGCCATTGAACTCAACCCAACGTCACCACATGTGCACCACCACACTAAGTCTGTGTACGACAAAATTAGTTGTTTAAGTAATATATAGTTACTTAGATGAAGCATAGCTATTTCAATTCAACTATTAGTAAATAGTTGTTTGGATGAGCAATTGAAGATAATGGAGTGTTTGGTAACAATAATTTTTTAGGAAAAAACAGCTGTCTGAGATTATTTTAGCTGTTTTGATAAAGTCAAACAACTAAATAGGTGTCTGGTAAACAAGTGTTTCAAATAGCTATTTGACCCCAAACAACTCTTTTTGAAAAGATTGTTTCCGTTAGTCTTTCCAAAAGAGCTTTTTTGTAGAAATAACACATTTACCCAAGCGTTTGAAAAAATTACACTATGTGCCATTAAATTATATTTATGTAATATTATTTTTATGATTTGAACCTGGTTAGATCTTGAGGATTCGTAAGAGTAGAGGTCTTTCCGTTATTTTTATTAGGATAAAAACGGACCATGGAAGTTACATTGTCTCTTTCGTTGTTTGTATTTTTTTAGCCAAGTAGTATACTTTTTGGTGTAGATTTTCTAATTTCGTAAGTATGTTATGTCAAGCTTATTTGATTCTCTCAAACATACCTTTATGAATATTTAATATTTACACTTTAGATTATTCAAACCCCCTTCTAATTACCTAAACAATGAGTTTTGAATTGATGCAAAATAGTAACATTTGATGCTATATTTTATATGAATTGAATCTAATGAAGATAAAATCATTAGAAATTCATATAAATTTCAATTTCAATTGATGACCCCAAAAAAGTTAATAAATAATAAAATAACATTATAAAACATTGCCATCATTTACATAAGTACAAATTGAAAAGAAATAAGATAAACGATGACTACGAGTTATGCAGAATTGATTTAATAAAGTGAAGTCTTATCAATGAAGGAGTTTTTTTTTTTTTTTTTGGTGATCATAAATGAAGGTAATTTATACATATAACACAAATTTAATTCTTTTTAAAAGAAAGTAAGATGACCAATAAATAAAAAAAATTATGTTCTATTAAAAAGTAATTTTTAGATAAGGATTTAAATGGAATTTTGTCAAACAAGTTCCTTCGAAATAGCTAACTTTGGTAAACAATTTTTTCACAAATAGCTAACTCGAACAGGTAATATAAACAGTTTATACAAACAGTTAACAGTTAACAACTAATACAAATACTAACAGCTGTTTGTCAAACAGGGCTAACATATTTGGTAAATTTAGTTGTCGAGTTGACTAATACAATTCCCTACCTCTGTTTGTTAAGGTACAATATCTTCCTCTCCTTTGTTGCACTTATGTTTACATAGTTACTGCCACCTGATTTTTTTTCGTATTTCTTAGTTCATTCCCTGTGACTTATCCTTAGTTTTTTCTCATAAAATGTTTTCACAAAATCCTTCTTCTATAAAATATTTTCACAAAAATCTTATTTTTGTGGGTCTCTGGGAATCATCCTCTCTACAGCTATGATTGCCGGTAGAGGTAATGTTATCTACATCAGGATCTCCCCAGATCTTGTGAAAGCGAGACCTACACTGAGAGTTGTTGTTGTTGTTGTTGTTGTTGTAACATAAAAAGTTGGGGATAATTTTCAAAAACTAAAATTTCCAAAGGATAATTTTTTGACTAAAAAAATATGAAGTGCTACTTTTTAATGTCAAGAGCTAATATTATTAGCTTTTCAGTTGAATACTAGTATAAACACTAAGTTACTGAATACTAAAGTCGTGTTCAGCCACAACGTTTTGAGTATCATTTAGCATTTGGACCAAGTCAATATACTAATCAGTCAATTTTGTGTTTGATAACTTAGTGTTTGAACTGACATTTCAAGTTGCATTTAAAGTTTCAAGCAACATTTTTGAAAAGCTAATAATATTAGCTTTTGGCATTTAAAAGTAGCATTTCGTAATTTTTTGGCATCCTTCGGAAATGTTATCTTTAAAAATTATTTATATCCTTTTATGTCAATTTATATTAATGAGAAAACGCAATAACTAAATATACCGAACACATTTGCTTCAACTGCTCATCAAAACAACTATATACTAACAGGTAAATTAGAGTCGTCTCCGCTACCTTAACAGTTATCCGATATTTAAACCACTATTTATTACCTAAATAGCTAATTTTGCCAAATAGAACCTAAAATTTGAATAGTTACCATCTTAACATGGTTAAAGCACTAAACGTTACTTCAAACCTTGTCGAACACGTATGGGTTAAACAACCATTGCCCACCTTTGGCATGTACCCAACTGAAAACCAATGACTACCATCCTCAACATCATCCCCATTGAAGACGTTCAGCATGTATAACCCCTACTCGCAGCATAATAACATTGCAATCTTGAATTTTATATGGAGGTATATGATATGAATTTTCTTGCGAGCTCTAGAAGCTCAAACTCTAAACCCTATATTTGAAAGTGGCAGACATGGAAAATCAAACCATGGTTTGGCTTCAAAATGGTAAAGCTCAACAAGCATCTACTTAATTTGGTTGGTGGCGATGACAACACTAAGAGATGTGATAGCTGGGGCTGTAACAAACCAGAGCGGGCATGGAAGCCCTTGGATCCAACTCTGTCAAAGCTCGACTCAGGCTTGAGCAAAACAAAGTTCGAGTCGAGCTCGAGTCGGATCGAAAGTACACCGAATCGAGCCCGAGCCTAATGAGGCTCTGCTTAACTTAACTGGGCTTAGTTTGGCTTGATTTAACTCAATTAATTCATTTTTTTCTTATATGCACTGTTGTAGAAGGCATGAAATTATTGCTGCAATGCATAAAATTTTATTTCAATCCGTGTATCTTGAATCTAATGCAAAAATCAAGAATTTAGCTTGCATCATATATAGGCTCAAATTTGAAAACTTTTTCACTAAAAACAAACAACAAAAAAAGATTATCAAGTCGAGCTCCGAGCTAACACTATACATTCAAGCCCGAGCCTAAACTTGATAGGCTCAGTTAGCTTCAAGCTGAGCTCGAGCTCGTTTATAGCCCTAGAACTGGCAGCTATGCAATTGAAAGGGAAGGGAACACAAACGACGAGAGAGTAATTATCCTTTGGAGTAGGTGATGATGACGAGATAGAAGAAAGACAACAATGGAGATTGTACAAGAAAAAGGTAAGTCAATATAGGTGTCAAGTCGGGTCGGTGTTTCGGTAGTTTTCGAATTGATGTGACTTGTTTTGTCTTTTTGTGCCAACTTTCCTCAATTGTCGCCGCAAAGCTGAAATTATTTTGTAAATTTTTTTAAGGTGTTAGTTCTAACTATTCTTCTTCATCAGTGTCGTATGTTATTTAAGAACTGTTCATATTCATATTTGGTTAATACCATACAGTATATTTAAAAGTTTTTTCTAATAGAGCAATATTATCTTTTGATAAAGTTATTGTTATAGGATGAACTCGTTTGGGTATGGTTGATAAATAGTTTAACCTTTTTTTTTTTTTATAGTGGTTTAACAAATTTTGCCTAAGACTTCTAGGGGTTAAATCAAAAGATCTTAAATAGTCTCATGCTCTTTCTTGAGTATAGTATTTTAGTTCTGGTATATTAAAACTTTGTCCAGCTACATAGTTACCTTTTCTGTCTAGTTTCAGTTAGATTGTAATATGTTTTTAAATAAATTCATTGTTTTAGAGTGAAACTATAGTTTTAATTACTTTGTTCAAGGTCTAGGCTCTGATACCATTTATAGGGGAGTTGAATGGCTTTTATGAACGAAATGGTAAAACCATTTGTCTAATCAATTAGGTGATTAATTAGGTTATTCACACAAAGAGATCTATCAAATTTTATCAATGATACTCGGATACTAGATTATCAAATAAAGCTTTCAACTTAATATCATATAATTCTATTAAAACAAGATTGAATCAAAGAAATTATACCTTCAAGAGTTGGATCTGTCTTACTCCTTCGCGCTCGTCTTACTCCACCCTGACGCGAAACTTACCTACTCATTCAGACCTTCTCTTTCTCCTTGATAGTACTTTCTCTTTGATCAAAGTTGTAATAACAAAATTATAGATACAAAGTTTTGAGAAAGGATTTCTCTCTTATTTCATTGATAATTGTTCTGCTTTCCCTAAAGAGAGTAAATCAGAACATTTTTTGAGAGATATATTACAGAGGAAAATTTTCTCTTCCAAATGCCGATACTTCTACTGAAATCGGCTAATTTATTTATAGAGGAGGGAGTGCGCTATGATATAAGCGCTTACATTATTAGAAATCTAAGAAGATAAGATTTATGATAAGATTTACAGATAAGACTTCACTGTTCTTGATAAGGTAGCTTAATCTTTATTGTCTTGTAGTATCAGCAAAGATAAGAGTTGATAAGATTGTGGTCCCTTATGTCTCACATCGTAACAGAATGACTATACAAGAAAAATCTACTTCTTTTCTTTGTCTTGTTCTGCCTTGTAGAGTTCAGCAAATTTGGTGCGTACAGCTGGATTGCCTAGAAATTTCTTAGGGTCCAGTGAATAGCTAAAGTCAAAAAGTTTTTCATCAACTTCCACATTTTCAGCTCCTTCAGTAGTAACTAGAATGAGATTATTGTCATAGTACAAAGTTCTTGCTCCTTTAGTCATTAATCGCTCGCTTTGGCATTTGATGGCGAGAGCGCCTGTTGAACGTTTATAGTTGATCTAGACTTTGACAAAAAGGGGAGTTTTGTAGTGTTTATGTTTGTCAGCAGAAACAGTAGGGATTTTGGTAGTTGATCCAGCTTTTGTAACATGGGTGATTTCGACTAGGTGAATAGAAGGGTAGATAATTTCTTTATCTTTTTCAGGAGAGATTGTAAAGAATTGAAGGCAAATATATCCTTTGTTGAATTGCTTAATAGCATATTTAAAATTGGCTGAAAAATTTTGTAGTTCGATGAGAATGAGGCTTGGGTAAAGATAATTTAGATAACCATAAGTAAAGAGTTCAAAAATAATATCAGGTTTTGCTTTATTGAAAGCAAGGATTTGGGGAAAAACTGAATCCCTTGGGTTATAATAGAGTTCAGGTAAATCAGAGATCTTCTGGTAAGCAAGCATTGTTGCTTTATAATAGTTTTTGTAAAAGGAGTCTGATAGATCAGTAGTTCGAATGCCAGTATTTTGAATAACTGGTCTTGAAGCTAATAGTTTAGCTTTTAATTGTTGCTTCTCTTTCTCTTCTTCAGAGAGGTGGTTGGAACCGTTTCCCTGATTTGGTCAAAAGGAGAGTTTAGAAAGTTCAGATTGGACTTTTGTCAAATCCATTTTTGAAGAGTTTAATTTAAGTTGTTCGATAGTTCGATGGAAATATGTTGTTAGTTCTCAAGCTTTTCCAAGATCGGCTCGGAGATCTACAATGATTTCTTCAATAGCTTCAATTTTTTCATTAACAGCTTCATAGTATTCGTTAACATTGATCAGAATGTCTTCAAAGTTCTGGATTAGCTTAATATTGTCCACTTGTTCCATTGGCACTTTGCCTTTGTCCGTTGAACTCATATTCTCTTGTTAAATAGTCTACAATAAAGTTATTTTTTCCTGCAACATGCTCATATACAGTATTAAACTAAGATAAAAATAATTGCCATCAATGTAATTTGCGCATGTGAGGTCCATTGTCTAAAGCTTGTTTTACAAAAGTAGTTGCTGCTTGGTTATCTATTAAAACTTTAAATGGCTTAGGTAATAAAAAGAGTCTCCACTTTGTACTTCCTCTAATAATAGCTAAGAGTTCCTTTTCCATAGTATTATAATTTTCTTCACATTCAGAAGAAGTTCCACTATGATAACCACAAATTTCATTTAAATCTGTCTTCAAAACTGCTGCCCATGTATTGTCAGATGCGTCTGTTTGGAGAATTAAGTTATCTTCAGGTTCAAGGAGTCTAAGACTGGGAAGTTGTTGACATTCCTCTTTTAATTTCTTAACAATTTCTATATGTTTTTCTGGTCAACCAAGAGTATTGTTTTTTTCAAGTAGACTTTGCAAATCTTTTTTCTTCTTTGCTAAGTCTGGTATATAAGAAATAGCATAGTTAAATAGTCCTAAGAAGCCTTGAATTTGTTTCTTTGTTCATAGTTGGTCTGGATATTCCATGATTTTTCGAGAGATATGTGGTTGTAAGCTGATTCCATTTATACCGACTTCAAAGCCTAAAAATTCAATTTTTTCTTTTTCAATCATAGCTTTTTTCTCACTAAGGCAGATACCTTTAATTGCTATTTCAAGAAATGTGTTAAGATGGTTTCAATGTTCTTCTAAAGCTTCTGAACTTATTAAAATATCATCTACGTAGACAACAAGAAAACTATTAAGATGTTTAAACGTATTGTCCATTCGTTGTTGAAAGATTCTTGGTGCATTTTTTAGTCCAAAAGGCATAACAATCCATTCATAAAAGCCTTGAGGAGTACTAAAACCTGTATATTTAATACTTGTTTCTTTCATTTTAATGTGCCAAAAGCCAGACTTACAATCAAATTTTGAGAAGAATTTTCTGTTTTTACAAGGTTAATTAGTACTTCTTTGTTGGGTGGAAAATAGTTATCTGTTTTTGTAAACTAGTTTAATTTTTTATAGTTGATAACCATTCTAGCCTTTCGTCTTCTTCTTTCTACTTCGTTAACTACCATAATTAAAGGCTGGAGAAGAGTATGCTCCATTAGATGGTTTGATTAGTTTGTTTTCTAACAATTCTTTTATTTGTATAGAAAATCCTTTGATATCTTATTCAGAGTTTAGCATTGGTTTTTCTTTGATATAAAGTTCTTATGCGAGTTCTATCTTAGTTCGAGGATGTTCAGGTTTCTAAAATTGCAATGGATTTTCAGAACAAATTCTCTTTAGTTTGCTAAGAGCTCATCTTTCTTGATTATATTAACTGTAAAAGTAGGTTTTTGGGCTTGTATTTGAAGTGCGATTTGTTCATAACCATGTTCACTACGCTTCGCGCGTACTCTGTAAGGTTGTTTGACAGTGGGTATTTTTAAGGTGTGACCACATTTTGTAGTTAAATGGACAGTATACGGTGCCTGAATAAATTTGGTAAATTGTTTTAGGAAATCATTTCCTAATAAGATATCATAATCAGAGTTATACTGTAAAACAGTGGGTATAGTGAGGATTTTGTCACCTAAAATAATAGAAACATTATTCTGAACCAAATCTAAATAGGTAGGAATAGGATGAACACCTTTGATTCTAATTTTATGATCATTTGGGAGCTTATCCCATTTCAGAAGTAAAAAGTCCTGAAAGAAAGTTACTTCGGATCCTGTGTCAATCAAATCAGTAGTAGTAATGTCTAGTTCTTTGACAGTCACATCTATATATGTAAGAATGGGTATTTCAAGTTGCTTCATAGTCATTGAAGAATAACGGTAGTGTGTTGATTCACAAGAGTTATACGAGTAGGACCAATCTCATAGTTAGTATACTGATCAAGGAAATTCATTCCTAAAAGTATATGATAAAATTCATTTTTTATGGAATGATCAATGTAGCAATCAAATTCTAATAGAGTAGAATTAGGAGCTTTCATCATTATTCTAGAGATTTGATTTAGAGTTGCTCGCTGACCATTGTAGGTAACAAAGTTATATTCTGATGCTGTTGAGACTGCTATGGGTAAATGTATACAATGGCTTTGGGATGCGCCAGTGTCTATCAAGATTTTATTAGAAATCCAATTTTGTCCATTAAAGTATTCCAATTTTACTTTGTATGTGCTACTTTGAGTAGTTGTCAGTAAAGGAAGTTTAGATCTAGGGATAGTTGTTGTACTATAACTTCTTGTTAGAATGGGTTGATTTGCTACTCGTATTCCTTTTTCTGTATAAGAAAGTCTAGATGCTTGATAGCTGATTGATGCTTCATCTTCTTCAACTAATTGAAAGTCTGTAAATGCAGGTATTTTGGCTTCTTACATAGGAGGAGAGATAATAGTACTGATGATTGAAAAGATTGAATCGACAGTTATTTTCCCTGTTTGTCTTATATCTTTTATTGGAAAGTTAGTATTGGAAAAAATGTATAGGCCTCTATAATAAAAGGATAATGCATCATTTCCTAGTTGTAATCTAATGTCTGTTAAGAGTTTAAATTGCAGATTTAAAGTATCTTCTATATTTTTACTTTGCAGAGTTACCGAATAATTTGTATAGCATTCAAAAATTAATTTTTTATAAATTAGATTTATTTGTAAAATTCCTAGATGGCTGTTCTGTATATTTCGAAGTCTTTGATCATGTAATGATGGAATTATAGGTGAATTGATACCTTCTTTAAAGCAAGCATTTACAGCAATTTGTATTCCTTGTAAATGGACATACTCAATTAGTTTTCTATCTTTAGTGGAAATTTCTGCTAAAAATTTATCAATTATCTCTTGAGTCATTAATCTTAATCGGATGTTTCCCTGTAAATGTTGAATTTTAGCTTGTTGTTCTGTAGTATAAAGTTTAAAATACCTTATTAATTTTCGAGTTAGAAAATCATCTAGTTTTTTCATAAAATTTCAAGGGTCTTTCAAAGATAAATCAGTTGCTATAATTTTTTCATAAAGTTTTTGGTTGAAAGTATGATTCCAGTATAATTTTTATTATTTTCTTGTTCTCGTTGTTGCATAATTTCTGTGTCTTCAGTACTCATCCTCTGTGTCTGAATAGTTTTCTGTTTCTGATGTACTTGTTTCAGTTTCTGAGCTGATAGGTTCATAACAGCTTGAAATTGCTTCATGTATACTAGAGGTTATTGGATATAGTTTGTCTTGAATTTCTTTGAATTCTTCTGAGAAGAGTTTTACTACATTTTCTTTTCTTTTGTTACAATCAATAGATTTGTGTCCTATTTCTCCACAATTGCAACGTTGACAAGCAGTAGGTTTTTTATTTCTCTTATCATATCTATTTTGTAGATTAAAGTTCTCTTGAGTTAAATTTTCATGTCGAAAATGTTTACTACTTTTTCATGGTTTATTTACTGATTGATTTAGTTTTTGCTTTTTTAGTCTTTGTTCTTTTGGGCATAAATTTTTTCTTTTTAGAAAAATTTTTCTTTGGAGTTTTTCTAGGAGTAGTTTTCTTGATATATTGTTTTGGAGTTCTCTTTCGTTTAGGTCTGAAATTTGGATAGTTTTCACAACCATATTGTCCTGATTCTGTAACATTTTCACAACACAGAGTTACCTCTTTAATATACTTTCGTCTATTTTCTTGTAAACAAAGTTGCATCATTTCTTTATTTATTAGAGTTTGAATTGCGGCTACTGATCTAAAGACAGTATGATTTTTCACATAAATTTCAAATTTGTCTGAAAAGTATTTATTCCATGGATGAGGGAATTTATTTAATAATAGTTGGATATAGGGTTCTTGATTTTCTGTAGAATCACAAAGCTCATGATAGTATTTATCAAATTCATAAAAGAAACTTTTATAGCTGCATAGATTACAAATTCTTAAATTAGTTAGTTTGTATAAAGCGTCTTTTTTCCCTTCAAGTCTATTTAATTCTGGCTGTTCAATAAATTCATATCCTTGAAATTGTCCTATCAAATATTTTTCAAAGGTCCATACACCATGTTCAATGGATATTCCAAGATTTCTTTTCATATCTACTTCTATCAAATTTCTTATAGCTAAAGATAATCCATTATACCAATAGAGTATGTTTCCTTGTAGAGAGTAGATTATTAAATTATAGATAGCATTAACATCTCTATCTTCTACAGCATAAGTTGGTTCTTGCATTAAAGATAGTATTATAGAACTTCTTCAAGTGTCTAAAACAGTTCTTTTGTCAGTTACACAATCTATATTTAAAAAATATCCCTATACTGGTACTGGTTCTAAAAGTAAAGGGTTTTTTTAATTTGAATTCTTCATTGAAAGTACTCACTTTTATTGGATGTCTCCTTTTGTTTTGAAAGTTCTCTGTATGTTTATTCTTTTGGATTGAATTATTTCTAAAAGGATTAGAGGGTTCTCCAGTTTCATAGTTATTCGGATTATTATTTCCTATATTTCCTTTGGGTGTTCCTGATTGCATGGTTACTTGTTTAACTAGTTCAGTCAATTGTAGATTTTCAAAGCCATTTAGCAATTCTTTAATAGCTTTATTATATTCTCCCATTATTAGTGATAATTCATATTTTATATGTAATTTTCTCCTTCATTTCACCAACTTTTGAGTCTTTGAAATATATTTTATGAGATAATAATGCCTATTTTATGTGATTTTCAGGTAGAAATAAAATAGAAGAATTTAGGCGGAGTTATTCAATTCTACTCGGATATCTCATATGTGCAAAGCCTAGAGTACAAGCTCAAGAGGAAAAAGAAAAAAACCAACCAAAGCTTCATCACCGCCAGCCCAGCGCCGCGACCTAGAACCTTGGCCCAAATCTCCATATCAGCATCTCTCCTTCTCTCAGCCCTCTTCTCCCTCCGTCTGGGCCTGTTATGTTCGCCCCAGTTCACCTTCTCCCCTTTATCTCTCCACCCCTCCTTCCCGTGTGGGCTTAAGCTTGGTCGGCCCAAACACTCCACTAGTCCCACATTAGCCCAGCTGCTTCATCTCCATTTTTCCCACATGGCTCATTTTTAACCTAGTCAAATGCCATTAATCAAGATTAATTTTATACTTATGACTAGCCATAACCATGTATATAACATCCCAAATTAATTGGAATTAATTTCCATTAATTTTGGGGGTATCCTAAGGGGTGGATTTTCTACTATAAAAGGGGCCATAGGTACACACACACACACACACATTCATCCACTCTCTTGCTCAAGCATCTTCTTATTCTTCCATCTTTCATTTTTTTAGAAAGAATCTTTTTAAGACAAGATCATTTGGGTTGAGGGGTTAAGAAGAAAATAACCTTCGGTAGCTATTTTTCTCTTCTCTTCTCATCTCATTTGTGAGTCAAATTTGAGAGTTTACACTAAGTTTCATAATTTTGTGCAATTGAGTATAAGGTTTGGACATAGGAAGTGAAATATACTAATTCTAATGGTGTTTTCACTAACTATGGCTGGCTAAACTACTCATTCTAGGATTAGGATGGATCCTTGGTAATAATATTCTTTTACTAATTTCTTATGGGGTTATTTTTGTCTCTTTTACATAATCTTGAGTTTATATTTGATCATAATCTATTTATGCATCTTAATACTAATGTTTAATCATGTTGATGACACTAGTTTAATTTGCTATCTCAAATGAATATTAGACCTTGTAGGCCAATATGATGATTATGTAATTGGACTTAAAATTATAATTGTTTAAATTGAATATTTATGCTAGAAATTAGATGAGTTATGTCTAAAAAGAATAATTCATGCTAAACCACTAGATAAATTATGTCACTTTATAATTATAATCATCTTTTTAATTTATAACCTAATGTTTGTAGCTTAGGTTCAACAAGAGACAAATTGAATCCCTATTTGAAGTAGTAATCAATATTGGCATCAGAGGTGAAATCTAAAGTCCTAGATTTTTCTCCTATTTGAATTCTCTCTACTTTGCTACTCATTTGCTTTTCATTTTGTTCGCTAATTCATTTTGATAATCCAACTCTGAAATTTAAATTATTCTTTATAATCGGAAAAGATAAATTTAAAATCACTATTGTTCTTCGTGGGATCGACACCCTAATACTCGCTAGTCTACAATTAACCTTGTGCACTTGCAAGTAAAAAGGGTTTTAAAACTAGAACATAAAATCCACATCAAGTTTTTGGCGTCGTTGCCGGGGAATGAACAGTGATTTTTGAATTTTCTCTTCCTTTTATTTATTTCTTTTTTCCCTCTTCCCTGCTAATCTAACAATTTTATTTATTTTATTCTCCTTCCCCTTCCCCTTTCTTTTGTTGTTTTATTCCCCAATCCCTCCTAATCTAACCATTTTATTTTTGTTCTTCCTGCTCCTTTCTAATCTAACTATTTTCCCTATCCCTTCTAACCTAATCCATTTTTTTAATTTATTTTTTTCCCCTTTCCCCACTAATCTAACAACCTAATCTAACTTTTTTTTTCTTTTTGCTATTTTATTTATTGCACCTAATCTAACAATCCCTTCCCCTTTTATTTCCTTTGTTCTTTTTTTTTTAATTATTTATTTTATTTTGCTTTATTTTGCTTTATTATTTTTTGTTATTTTCCCCCTTCCCTTGGTTCTTTCTTTTATTTGTTTATTTGTTTATTTTTATTTTATTTTTTTTCATTTCTCTCTTCTTGTCTCTCTTTTCTTTTTTCTCTTTTATTTTGTTTGGTGGTTATTATTATGGTGATTACATTCTTTTCTTTTTGTTGTTTGTTAGTATATGCTTGGTAGACATTCTTTGTACTTAGATCTTGAACCATATAATCCTGAAATTGAACGCTCTCTTCGTGAGATAAGAGTTAAGAAATCAGAATCTAAGAACAAAATAGCTGAAGAACAACCAACCCCACCACCTAAGCAACTTAAAGAATATTTCACTCCTGCCACTTATGATTCATCAACAAGAACCCGTATGGCCACTGTTATGGTGCCATTTGAGATTAAATATTCTCTTATCCAAATGCTTCCGTCGTTTTATGGGCTAGAGTTTGAAAATCCTTTCAAGCATGTTGATGCATTCTTAGAGATTGGCTCTACTGTATTCTTAAATAATATTTCTGATGATGCTCTTCGCTTGCGGCTTTTTCCTTTTTCTTTAAAAGATAAAGTTAAAGCTTGGTTGGACACTAAGACCAATATCATCACTTGGGATCAATTGCAAAAGGAATTCTTGAAAAAGTTTTTCTCCATTGGTAAACTAACTGCCTTAAGACGTGCTATAACCACCTTCTCACAAAATAAAAATGAGCAATTGCATGAAAGTTGGGAACGGTTTAAAGAATTGTTGCGATGTTGTCCTCATCATGAGGTCCCTATGTGGCAACTTATCCAGAGTTTTTACTCTGGCTTAGATGAGCATAATAGGCAGATGGTTGATGCATCATGTGGTGGTAGTTTTTTGTACAAAACTCCTGAAGAAGCTTGGGAACTATTTGAACATTTGAGTAAAAATTCACACTTGCATGCTACTTCCTCACATTCTGATTTGCCTAGACACTTAGGAAGTAAAGGGGGATTTATGAGGTTTCACATTCAATTGACTTTTCTAGTAAAGTTGATATTTTAGCTAAGAAATTTGATCAATTGTTATGTATGAAGAAAGTGTCTAATGCCCCTAATATGCAAGATGTGTGTTCGATTTGTGTTAGTCCCATGCATGCTTCTGTTGATTGTCCGTGTCTTGGTAAGTCTGACTGTGTAACTGAATAAGTAAATGCTGCCCAAGGATTTCCTCCATCGAACAACCCTTATTCTAATACCTATAATCATGGTTGGAGGAATCATCCTAATTTTTTATGGAGGTCTCAAAATGTTGAGAATTCTCAGACCCAGTCTAGCAGGCCTACTCCTCCTGGTTTTCAAAACCAGAGATATGCTCCTCCCTCTTCCCATCAAGCTCCATCTGGGAGCTCTGATATAGACAAGGCAATTTCTGCCCTTGGAACTTTGACCTCTGTTGTGCAAAATGTTGATTCTAAGGTCCAAGGCATTGAGTCTAAAATGCATATAGTTGATTCTCACTCACAATCTATAGCTAAATTAGAAACCCAACTTGGGCAACTAGCCATAGCTGTAGGTAAAAGAGAAGAAGGAAAACTTCCGAGTCATCCCATCCAGAACCCTAAAGGCCAGCAATTTGAACAATTGAAAGTTGTAATGGTTCTTAGGAGTGGTAAAGAAGTGGATAACAAGGTGAGTGAGAAGAAACATGATAAAGATGAAGGACTTAAGACCATGAAAAATGACCTTGAGATTGAAAAAGAGAATGACCTATCCCCCTCTCCTGTTGTGTCTAACCCCATTGTGACATATGAGCCAAGGGTTCCTTACCCTCAAGCTTTAGATGCTCCTTTCCCTTCCAAGAAAGACAAGCAAAAAGATAACATCTTAGAGACCTTTAAGCAAGTTAAGGTCAATCTTCCCCTCTTAGAAGCAATTAGACAGATCCCAGCCTATGCTAAGTTCCTTAAAGACATGTGCACTTTTAAAAGAAAAATCTAAAGATGACAAGTCTAAAAAAGTTCTTTTAAGTGAACAAGTAAGTTCACTTCTGAAATGTGATACTCCCCCTAAGTTCAAAGATCCTGGTGTCCCTACCATTTCATGTTTTATTGGCAATCACAAAATTGAAAGGGCACTTTTGGATTTGGGTTCTAGTGTCAATTTGATACCATGTTCTGTTTACTTAGAGTTGGGATTAGGTGAACTACAACCTTCCAACTGTACCCTTCAGCTTGCTGATAGGTCGGTTAGGACTCCTAGGGGGCAAATAGATGATGTCTTGGTGCAAATTGATAAAGGATTCTTTCCTGTTGACTTTGTTGTGTTGGATATGGACCCTAGTCATGCTTCTAAGCAGATCCCTCTTATTTTAGGACGTCCCTTCCTAACCACAGCTAATGCTACCATTAACTGTAGGTCGGGAATCATGGATGTCTCGGTCATAAACATGAGGGTTAGGCTTAGCATTTTTAAAGCTTCTGCTCAACCTGTGTTTGAAGATGAATCTGAACGCTTCTTTGTTGATATGATTGATGGTATGATTGAAGAAGTCTTGCCTGCTATTCTGAATAGTGATCCCTTGAGAACCTGTCTTTTCCATGGGGATTTGAGGTTATTTGAATTGGAAAGTACCATAAGTGAGATGAATTCTACTCTTGACTCCACTCCTTATCTTGAGTCTTCCTCTTGGGTGTCCACATATGAACCTCTTTCCCCCTTGGCTAGTACTCCTATGCCACCTTCTATTGTATCTCCGGCTAAACTTGAGTTAAAATCTCTCCCTGATTCACTCAAGTATGTGTTTTTAGGCCCCAAAGAGACCCTACCGGTTATTATATCTTCTCTTCTATCTTGTGATCAAGAGGAAGAGTTGATTCGTGTTTTGTCTGATCATACGGGTGCTATTGGATGGTCGGTTGCTGATTTGAAAGGGATTAGTCCCACAATTTGTATGCACAGAGTTCATTTAGAGGATGATGTTAAACCTTTTAGGCAAATGCAACGTAGACTGAACCCTCACATGAAAAAAGTTGTCCAGAAAGAGGTAGTTAAGCTTTTGGATGTAGGCATTATCTACCCTATTTCTGATAGTCAATGGGTCAGTCCAGTTCAAGTAGTTCCTCAGAAATCTGGCATAACTGCAGTTAAGAATAATGAAGGTGAACTAATTCCCACTAGACAGACCACAGGGCAGAGGGTGTGCATTGATTACAGAAAGTTGAATTCTGTCACTAGAAAAGACCATTTTCCCCTCCCATTCATTGATCAAATTTTGAAAAAGTTAGCTGGATAAAGTTTTTACTGCTTTTTAGATGGGTATTCTGGCTACAACCAAATACCTGTCTGTCCTGAGAACCAAGAGAAAACCATATTTACATGTCCGTCAGGTACCTTTGCTTATCGGAGGATGCCTTTTGGGTTGCGTAATGCACCTTCCACACTCCAGAGATGTATGATGACTATATTTTTTGATTATATTGATAATTTCATGGAAGTGTTTATGGATGATTTCTCTATTTTCGGTTCTTCCTCTGATGTGTGCCTTGCTAATCTATCCATTGTGCTGAAAAGATGTGAAGAAGTGAATCTTGTTTTGAGTTGAGAAAAGAGTCATTTCATGGTCCAAGAAGGGATTATTTTGAGACATAAAGTGTCCGAAAAAGGGATTGAGGTTGATAAAGCCAAGGTTGATCTGATTTCTAATTTGCGTATGCCTTCTTCTGAAGCAAGTTAGATCTTTCCTTGGTCATGCTGGTTTCTATAGGAGATTTATTAAGGATTTTAGCAAAGTGGCTCGTCCACTTACTAATCTTCTTACCAAAGATACTCCTTTTGTGATTAATGAGTCTTGTGTGCAAGCTTTTGAAAAGCTTCGATCTTTGTTGGTGTCAGCCCCTATTGTGCAACCCCCTGATTTTTCTTTGCCATTCGAGATCATGTGTGATGCATCTAATTTTGCTATTGGGCCTATTTTGGGTCAAAGGGTCAATAGAATGCCTTATGTCATATACTATGCTAGTAGAACTTTCACTGATGCTCAAAAGAATTATTCTACTACTGAGAAAGAGTTGCTAGCTGTTGTATTTACACTTGATACATTCCGTCCGTACCTTTTGTGTTCTAAAGTGATTGTGTTTACTGATCATACTACATTAAAACACTTATTGGCTAAGAATGACACTAAGCCAAGACTCATTAGATGGATTTTGTTGCTCCAAGAGTTTGATATTGAAATAAAAGATAGGAAAGGTTCTGAAAATTCTGTTGCAGACCACTTGTCTAGGATCGTTAATGAGTATACTGATGACTCAGTTCGATTTTCTGACCACTTTCCTGATGAGCAACTATTTGCTGTGTCACGTGCCCCTCTCCCTTGGTTTGCTCACATTGTGAACTACCTCGTCACTAGGAAGATTCCTCCTCACTGGTCCAAACAAGAGAAAGATAGGTTCTTCTCACAGGTAAGACATTACTATTGGGAAGATCCTTATCTTTTCAAACATTGCCCTGACCAAGTGGTACGTCGATGTGTCCCCAAGAGTGAAATCCATAATATTCTCGCATTTTGTCACTCTTATACTTGTGGTGGTCACTTTGGAGGTCGTAGGACAGCTGTTAAAGTCCTACAAAGTGGGTTCTTTTGGCCCACTCTGTTTAGAGATGGTCACAAATTCTGTCTTGCTTGTGAGCGTTGTCAACGTACGGGTGCCCTGTCCCGTCGTGATATGATGCCCCTTTCCCCTATTCTGATTGTTGAAATATTTGATGTGTGGGGCGTTGATTTCATGGGTCCCTTTCCCCCATCTTTTGGCTTTGTATACATATTGGTTGCTGTTGATTATGTATCAAAGTGGGTGGAAGCTCAAGCTATTAGGACTAATGATCACAAGGTTGTGGTCAAGTTTGTGAAAGAGTACATTTTCTGTCAATGTGGAACCCCTAAAGCCCTTATTAGTGATGGAGGGAGTCACTTTCGTCATCGATCTTTTAAGGCTTTGCTTAGAAAGTATTCTGTGACTCATAAAGTCGCTACTCCTTATCATCCTCAGACTAGTGGTCAAGTTGAGGTGTCAAATCGTGAAATTAAGTCTATCCTTGAAAAAACGGTTCGACCTGATAGAAAAGACTGGTCTTTGAGATTGCATGATGCTCTTTGGGCCTATCGTACTGCTTATAAGACTTCCATTAGGATGTCTCCTTACCGGCTTCTTTTTGGTAAGGCTTTTCACTTGCCAGTTGAATTAGAACACCGTGCTTTTTGGGCTATTAAAGCTTTTAATTTTGATATGAAATAAGCAGGTTCTAACCGTAGGCTTCAATTAAATGAGTTGGAAGAGTTGCGTAATGAAGCCTATGAGAATGCTAAGATTTATAAAGCCAAAACCAAAGCTTTTCATGATAAAACGATTTCTCGTAAATCTTTTGAACCTAATCAAAAGGTTTGGCTCTTTAACTCTAAGCTTAAGCTGTTTCCTGGCAAGTTGAGATCTAGATGGGATGGTCCTTTTGTTGTCCAACAAGTGTTTCCCTCTGGGGTAGTTCAAATTTTGGATCCCCAAGATGGTAAAGTTCTTATGGTCAATGGTCAACGTTTAAAACCTATTGTGACTCATGATATTAACCCTGGTTTGATTGAATCCATCAACTTGGTTGACCCTGTCTACTATGATTAGTGGTGGGGCATTGTCTGGCTGAAGACATTAAACTTAGCGCTTGTTGGGAGGCAACCCAATCTTTTTAGGTGATTTTGAGTCTTTTATTTTTATTTTTATTTTTATTTTTTTATTTTTAATCAAGGTGTGCTTGTGTTATTGAATGTGATTCTGTACTTGGTTTTTGGCTTTTGAGGTTGGTAATGGTTGTGAAGGCGCTTTGGGAGTGTGATTACTTTGCTTACATGGAAACAACTTTCCTCGTGCTATCAGGTTGTATTGCTCTTTTCTCCATTTTTCTTTATCTTATTGTTTTCTACATTGAGAACAATGTGAGGTTTAGGTGTGGGGGGAAGGCAAAATGAAAATTTTGAGAAAGATTAAACTTGAAAATTTATGGGTGAATTTGATTTTGGGAAGAGATTGAGTGTCCTAATTGTGCATGTCTTATTCCTATTATATGGATTTGATTCATGTGACCCATGCTCATTAGAGATTATTTCTAGCCTTGACAAGTTGAAGGCCAAAATTTTTGCTGTGCTAATGTTACTATGTAATCGATTTTGAGTACGAGATGTAACCCCATTTATAATGTCGTGATGAGTATTCGTTAAGCATTGAGTTTCCCATTGACTTTTCAATCAAAAAAAAAAAAGTTAGATTAGGTTGTTAGATTAGTGGGAAAAGGGGAAAAAAATAAATAAAAAAATAGATTAGGTTAGAAGGGATAGGGAAAATAGTTAGATTAGAAAGGAGCGGAAAGAACAAAAATAAAATGGTTAGATTAGGAGGGATTGGGGAATGAAACAACAAAAGAAAAGGGAAGGGGAAGGAGAATAAAATAAATAAAATTGTTAGATTAGCAGGGAAGAGGGGAAAAAAAATAAATAAAAGGAAGAGAAAATTCAAAAATCACTGTTCGTTCCCCGACAACGGCGCCAAAAACTTGATGTGGATTTCATGTTCTAGTTTTGAAACCCTTTTTACTTGCAAGTGCACAAGGTTAACTGTAGACTAGTGAGTATTAGGGTGTCGATCCCACGAAGAACAATAGTGATTTTAAATTTATCCTTTCCGATTATAAAGAATAATTTAAATTTCAGAGTTGGATTATCAAAATGAATTAGCGAACAAAATGAAAAGCAAATGAGTAGCAAAGTAGAGAGAATTCAAATAGGAAAAAAATCTAGGACTTTAGATTTCACCTCTGATGCCAATATTGATTACTACTTCAAATGGGGATTCAATTTGTCTCTTGTTCAACCTAAGCTACAAACATTAGGTCATAAATTAAAAAGATGATTATAATTATAAAGTGACATAATTTATCTAGTGGTTCAGCATGAATTATTCTTTCTAGATATAACTCATCTAATTTCTAGCATAAATTATTCAATTTAAAGAATTATAATTTTAAGTCCAATTACATAAGCATCATATTAGCTTACAAGGTCTAATATTCATTTGTCAAATAAATGAAATTAATTAAGTTCTGCTTTCGGTACCAATGTTCAGGTCCTATCTATATCCATATCTTTAATTGCCTGAATATGTACTAAGTGTTTCTCTGAGTGTTATCTTCATTTATATCTTTATCCACTCAAGAAAGCACATGAAATCAAGTAACTTATGAAAATAGAAAAGTTCAAAGTCTCAAAAAAGAGGAAAAAAAAAAACAAAATAAAAAAATAATCAATTGATTTAGCATTGGGGACTCGATTTTGAAAAATGCTCTTTGTGATTTTTGTTATGTGGGGTGAAATTTTGTGCTTATGGTTTACTACTTGGTTTCGTTGTGTACTTAATTTACTTGAATTTTGGCCTATTGACTTGGTTGGAATTGGAAATCTTTGATAATGAGTTGTGGGTTGGTAGTGAATTGATATATGTAATTTGGAGTGGACATTCATAGTTAGATCACTTGATTTTCTTACTTAATCTCATCCACTTGATGGTTTAAATGAATATATGCATTAATGATATTCTTTGCTCGAGGATTAGCAAAGGTTTGGTGTAGGGGGGTGGATAATTCATATTTTATATGTAATTTTCTCCTTCATTTCACCAACTTTTGAGTCTTTGAAATATATTTTATGAGATAATAATACCTATTTTATGTGATTTTCAGGTGGAAATAAAATAGAAGAATTTAGGCGGAGTTATTCAGTTCTACTCGGATATCTCATATGTGCAAAGCCTAGAGTACAAGCTCAAGAGGAAAAAGAAAAAAACCAACCAAAGCTTCATCACTGCCAGCCCAGCGCCGCGGCCCAGAATCTCGGCCCAAATCTCCATATCAGCATCTCTCCTTCTCTCAGCCCTCTTCTCCCTCCGTCTGGGCCTGTTATGTTCGGCCCAGTTCACCTTCTCCCCTTTATCTCTCCACCCCTCCTTCCCGTGTGGGCTTAAGCTTGGTCGGCCCAAACGCTCCACTAGTCCCACATTAGCCCTGCTGCTTCATCTCCATTTTTCCCACATGGCTCATTTTTAACCTAGTCAAATGCCATTAATCAAGATTAATTTTATACTTATGACTAGCCATAACCATGCATGTAACATCCCAAATTAATTGAAATTAATTTTCATTAATTTTGGGGGTATCCTAAGGGGTGGATTTTCCACTATAAAAGGGGCCATAGGTACACACACACACACACACATTCATCAACTCTCTTGCTCAAGCATCTTATTATTCTTCCATCTTTCATTTTTTTAGAGAGAATCTTTTTAAGACAAGATTATTTGGGTTGAGGGGTTAAGAAGAAAATAAGCTTCGGTAGTTATTTTTCTCTTATCTTCTCATCTTATTTGTGAGTCAAATTTGAGAGTTTACACTAAGTTTCATAATTTTGTGCAATTGAGTATAAGATTTGAACATAGGAAGTGAAATATACTAATTTCAATGGTGTTTTCACTAACTATGGCCGGCTAAACTACTCATTCTAAGATTATGATGGATCCTTGGTAATAATATTCTTTTGCTAATTTCTTATAGGGTTATTTTTGTCTCTTTTACATAATCTTGAGTTTATATTTGATCATAATTTATTTATGCATCTTAACACTAATGTTTAATCATGTTGATGACACTAGTTTAATTTGCTATCTCAAATGAATATTAGACCTTGTAGGCTAATATAATGATTATGTAATTGGACTTAAAATTATAATTGTTTAAATTAAATAACTTATCTAGAAATTAGATGAGTTATGTCTAGAAAGAATAATTCATGCTAAACCACTAGATAAATTATGTCACTTTATAATTATAATGATCTTTTAAATTTATGATCTAATGTTTGTAGCTTAGGTTGAACAAGAGACAAATTAAACCTCCATTTGAAGTAGTAATCAATATTGGCATCAGAGGTGAAATCTAAAGTCTTAGATTTTTCTCCTATTTGAATTCTCTCTACTTTGCTACTCATTTGCTTTTCATTTTGTTCGCTAATTCATCTTGATAATCCAACTCTGAAATTTAAATTATTCTTTATAATCGGAAAGGATAAATTTAAAATCACTATTGTTCTTCGTGGGATCGACACCCTAATACTCGCTAGTCTACAATTAACCTTGTGCATTTGCAAGTAAAAAGGGTTTTAAAATTA
>JAKOGI010004539.1:0-5000 GCA_029747015.1 Carnegiea gigantea
CAAGCATATGACTACTGGCAGGATCAACCAGGTAGCACCATCGATGACGCCGGCGCGCATGAGCCGCCCCGGGCTAGCGGGGGGTCAACACGCGCACGACCGTCGTTCGTTTCCAGCGAAGAACGCTTGATGGGGCATCTTGCATCCACGGCGTGGAAGCAATGCCCGCACAGTGTTCTGCATTCCGAAGCACAGCCAGAGGCCATAGCCCAAGCCGCGTGCGCACGGCGACGCGACGCGGGTGGACGACGGCCCCAGCCCGAAGGGTCCACCCGACACCCCAGGGGGGCATCGAGCGAAAGATCATCTCGTTAGGGTCCAAGCTGCCTTCACGAGGCATGCAACCCAGGAAACCGTCATCTGTCCAGGGCTTGCCCGCCCCTGGATCATCTCCTGAAGAGGATCGTGAGTGGACGGTTCACCGCTCGAGCAGGGAGCCCGCCAACACAAACGAAAACTCACGCGCCCCCACGTGTCCTCGCCGAGATGCACCCGCACGTCCGCTCGACTATGGCACATAG
Source organism: Carnegiea gigantea (assembly GCA_029747015.1). NCBI lineage: Eukaryota > Viridiplantae > Streptophyta > Magnoliopsida > Caryophyllales > Cactaceae > Carnegiea > Carnegiea gigantea. The sequence continues at coordinate 522 of JAKOGI010004539.1, forward strand.
ACGAACAGAAATAGCAAGGCGAAGCCCGACGAGCACCGCTGGACGCGAAGGGTAACCGTAGCCAACCGACATATTCGCACCGAGGGACTTGAGGAAGGAGGGGGCGGCAAATGGGGGGATAGGTTGTCAGGGTGCTCTGGAGTGGAGGGCTGTCAGGCTGCTTTCAAGTGGGTGTGAACACGGGGTTTTCGGGCGGATCTCGAAGGAAATCGGGGTGGATTTTGAGGAGGAAAGGTCACCCCCTCGGCACGACCACCGGCAAAATCCCGACGCAAAGGGCATTCCCCGCCCCGCGCAGGCCTCATGTCGCGCCCTAGGAAGTGCTCCTCGGGAAGGGCCTCCCACTCCGTGCGTGTACTTCGGCCTCACGGGCGCGAGGGGCTTACAAGCTCAAGCGTCTAGGCCCTCACTCACCGATCGTCGGCTTCCACCCCCGGAGCGATCAACCCCGCCGTCGTCCACGGATCGTCCTCGAGCAAGCCTTCGACCCCGTTCGTGTACTTCGGCCTCACGGGCGCGAGGGGCTTACAAGCTCAAGCGTCTAGGCCCTCACTCACCGATCGTCGGCTTCCACTACCAGGGCTTCCGGCCCATCCCGCATCGCCTCACCTGTCACCTCGCTTGCGACAGTCAGCCCGCACGTGGTAGGCAACACGCCTCCGCGTAAATCCCACAGCCAGCGCGTCCGCCTCGGGACGAGGGGGGGGGTGTCAGGGTGCTTTCAAGTGGAGTGGGGCGAGAGGGGGAAGTAAGCTGGGGGGGACAAGGGGTTTTCGGGAGGGGAAGGAAGGTGGTGTGAACAAGGGGTTTTCGGGGGGATATCGAAGGAAATCGGGTTGGATTTTGAGGAGGGGAGGTGACCCCCCACCCCGCGGCACAACGGCATTCCCACCGGCATAATCCCGATGCAAAGGGCACTCACCGCCCCGCGCAGGCCTCATGTCGCGCCCTAGGAAGTGCTCCTCGGGAAGGGCCTCCCACTCCGTTCGTGTACTTCGGCCTCACGGGCGCGAGGGGCTTACAAGCTCAAGCGTCTAGGCCCTCACTCACCGATCGTCGGCTTCCACTACCGGAGCGATCAACCCCGCCGTCGTCGCACGGATAGGCTCCTCAAGACAAGCCTTCCACCCCGTTCGTGGCAGTGCCTCACGGGCGCGAGGGGCTTACAAGCTCAAGCGTCTAGGCCCTCAATCACCGATCACAGGCTTCTCACAACCGGGGCGTCCAGCCCATCCCGCGTCGCCTCTCCTGTCACCGCGCTTGCGACAGTCAGCCCGCACGTGGAAGGCAACACGCCTCCGCGCAAATCCAACAGCCAGTGCGTCCGCCGTCCGCCCCGGGACGGGGGGAGGTGGGTCGTCAAGCAACAGAAAGGCAATGTCAAGGAGCAAGGGGCCATGTAAAGAAACAAGGGACGAGGGGCGCAACGGCATCCCCACCGGCAAAATCCCGATGCGAAGGGCCCTCCCCGCCCCGCGCAGGCCTCAGGTCGCGCCCTTGGAGGTGCTCCTCGGGAAGGGCCTCCCACTCCGTTCGTGTACTTCGGCCTCACGGGCGCGAGGGGCTTACAAACTCAAGCGTCTAGGCCCTCACTCACCGATCGTCGGCTTCCACCACCGGAGCGATCAACCCCGCCGTCGTCGCACGGATCGGCTCAAGACAAGCCTTCCACCCCGTTCGTGGCAGTGCCTCACGTGCGCGAGGGGCTTACAAGCTCAAGCGTCTAGGCCCTCACTCACCGATCACAGGCTTCTCACAACCGGGGCGTCCAGCCCATCCCGCGTCGCCTCTCCTGTCACCGCGCTTGCGACGGTTAGCCCGCACGTGGAAGGCAACACGCCCCCGCTTAAATCCCACAAGCCAGTGCGTCCGCCGTCCGCCCCCAGGACAGGGCATGTCGAGCAACAGAAATGATGTCAGGGAGCAAGGGGGCCGGGTCAAGAAAGAAGGGACGGTGGGCCGCGGGAATTCACCGACAATCACCCCTGCCCACGTGGGGGTGATCACCGTTCTAGGGTGAGGGGGGGCAAGGCCCCCACCCGTGATGGCATCCTAGAAGCCTAGGGAATGCCACCGAAGACGGGCGTCAGGAGCACCACCGGTGCCTCGGAAGGTAGGAACTCGCATAGCAACGATTCCCGCACTCCATCGATCGATATCCAACAATTTTCATGCTAGTCACGCTTCCCGAGGCAAAACCCGACCCCCGGGGGGGTCCCTCATCCGCCCGCCAAGGTTCGGTGCAAGGAAGCCATGGCAACAAGGCCTTTGACATCATGCCATGCCATGCCATGGATGGGCGATGGCTGCCGCTGACCCTGCTGCTGCCCCAGCTGCTTGCCAAGCACCTCCCCTATAAAGAGCTCTTATAACTCTACTGGCTCTGCCCCCAGTAGACATCAACTGTGACGAAAAATCATACTGGGGTTTTTTTGAAGATTTAGAATGTTTCAGCAGCAACCAATGGGACCATTGGAAAGATCATGATGTGAAATTACTAAAAAATATTTTTTCGGAATTTTTCGGACACCCGAGCTATTTTTTATGATTTTTTAAAGTCGAAAACAAAAAAAAAATCCTAAAAATCGGAGAAAAATCAGAAAAATGCGGGACAAAGCTTGTAAATCCTCTAAAAATCGTGGGGAAGGGGTGGACAAAATTTGGGGAAAAACGCACGACATAAATACGGGGATTTTTTCTCGGGACGGCTTTCGGGCGTTCGCGGGGCTGCGGCCAGCGTTCAGGGCCCTGCGGCCAGCGTCCAGGGGCTGCGCCCAGCGTCCAGGGGCTGCGCCCAGCGTCCAGGACCAGCGGCCAGCGTTCACAGGCTGCGGCCAGCGTTCACAGCCTGCGGCCAGCGTTCACAGGCTGCGGCCAGCGTTCACAGGCTGCGGCCAGCGTTCAGGACAAGCGGCCAGCGTTCACAGGCTGCGGCCAGCGTTCAGGACAAGCGGCCAGCGTCCACAGCCTGCGGCCAGCGTTCAGGGCAAGCGGCCAGCGTTCACAGGCTGCGGCCAGCGTTCACAGGCTGCGGCCAGCGTTCAGGACAAGCGGCCAGCGTTCACAGGCTGCGGCCAGCGTTCAGGACAAGCGGCCAGCGTTCACAGCATGCGGCCAGCGTTCAGGACAAGCGGCCAGCGTTCACAGCCTGCGGCCAGCGTTCACAGGCTGCGGCCAGCGTTCAGGACAAGCGGGCAGCGTTCACAGGGCTGCGGCCAGCGTTCACAGCCTGCGGCCAGCATCCAGCCCCCCCCGGCAGCCCCCGGCACCCAGCGACAGCATGCCCGGACGCTGCCCGGCATGCATGGATGCTGCCGTGGGCGTCCGGCAGCGTGCGTGGACGCTCTCGGGGGCATCCCCCGGGGCCGACCCTCGGGACCCGGGGGCATGCCCCGGGGCCCCCCGGGGCCGGTCCTCGGGACCCGGGGGGATGCCTCGGCCATGCACCGGGGCCGTTGTGGGGGCCTTCCTCGGGACTCAGGGGCATGCCTGGGCATGCACCGGGGCCGTTTCGGGGCGATGTGCGGGACGCGGGGCCATGCACCGGGGCCGTTCTGAGGGCGTCCCCCGGGACTCGGGGCCATGCCTTGGCCGCGCCCCGGGGCCGTTCCGGGGCGACGTGCGGGACTCGGGCCATGCCTTGGGCATGCACCGGGGCGTTCCTCGGGACTCGGGGGCACGCCCCGGGGCGAGGTGCGGGACTCGTGGGCATGCCGTGGCCATGCACCGGGGCCGTTCCGGGGGCCTTCCTCGGGACCCGGGGGGCACGCCTTGGGCATGGACCGGGGCCGATCCTCGGGACGCGGGGGCACGCCTTGGGCATGCACAGGGGCCGTTTGGGGGCGTTCCTCGGGACCCGGGGGCACGGCCCGGGGCGATGTGCGGGACTCGGGGGCATGCCTTGGCCTTGCCACGGGGCGATGGGCGGGACTCGGGGGGCATGCCTTGGCCTTGATTCGGGGGCGTTCTAGAGGCGATGCACGGGGGCATGCCCCGGGGCCGATGTGCGGGACGCGGGGGCAGGCCTCGGCCGTGCACGGGGCCGCTCCCCGGGACTCGGGGGCATGCCTTGGCATCGACGTTGGGGACTTGGGGCACCAATATGGGGGCACGCGGCACGCCACGGGGCCTAGCTCTCGACCCTCCCTTCGCCCAGTCCGCCCAAGGTCCGCTCAAGTCCGTCAAGTCCGTCAAGTCCGCCCCCGCGCCCCTGCGTCCCTGCGCCCTGCGCCCTGTCAAAGATTATAATGCGCGCGGGGGGGTCACGGGGCCGGGGGCGGGGTGTCACTCACAATCGTTCATCCTGCTCGGGTCGCGGACGGGGCGGGGCACTAGCTCAATCACCTTCCCCCTAAAGAGCACAACGAGCTTTCGTGGCCGTGCCCGGAGTGGACATAAACCGTGCCGATTTTTCATACTCCGCCCGGGCCATCCCCCTAGAGAGCTTCAGGAGGTTTGGTGGCCGTGCCCGGAGTGGAC
>JAKOGI010004539.1:15000-20000 GCA_029747015.1 Carnegiea gigantea
GGGGAAGTAAGCTGGGGGGACAAGGGGTTTTCGGGAGGGGAAGGAAGGTGGTGTGAACAAGGGGTTTTCGGGGGGATCTCGAAGGAAATCGGGTTGGATTTTGAGGAGGGGAGGTGACCCCCCCACCCCGCGGCACAACGGCATTCCCACCGGCATAATCCCGATGCAAAGGGCACTCCCCGCCCCGCGCAGGCCTCATGTCGCGCCCTAGGAAGTGCTCCTCGGGAAGGGCCTCCCACTCCGTTCTTGTACTTCGGCCTCACGGGCGCGAGGGGCTTACAAGCTCAAGCGTCTAGGCCCTCACTCCCCGATCGTCGGCTCCCACCACCGGAGCGATCAACCCCGCCGTCGTCGCACGGATCGGCTCAAGACAAGCCTTCCACCCCGTTCGTGGCGGTGCCTCACGGGCGCGAGGGGCTTACAAGCTCAAGCGTCTAGGCCCTCACTCACCGATCACAGGCTTCTCACAACCGGGGCGTCCAGCCGATCCCGCGTCGCCTCTCCTGTCACCGCGCTTGCGACGGTCAGCCCGCACGTGGAAGGCAACACGCCTCCGCGCAAATCCCACAGCCAGTGCGTCCGCCGTCCGCCCCGGGACGGGGGGAGGTGGATCGTCAAGCAACAGAAAGGCAATGTCAAGGAGCAAGGGGCCATGGCAAGAAACAAGGGACGAGGGGCGCAACGGCATCCCCACCGGCAAAATCCCGATGCGAAGGCCACTCCCCGCCCCGCGCAGGCCTCAGGTCGCGCCCTTGGAAGTGCTCCTCGGGAAGGGCCTCCCACTCCGGTCGTGTACTTCGGCCTCACGGGCGCGAGGGGCTTACAAGCTCAAGCGTCTAGGCCCTCACTCACCGATCGTCGGCTTCCACTACCGGAGCGATCAACCCCGCCGGCGTCGCACGGATCGGCTCCTCAAGACAAGCCTTCCACCCCGTTCGTGGCAGTGCCTCACGGGCGCGAGGGGCTTACAAGCTCAAGCGTCTAGGCCCTCACTCACCTATCACAGGCTTCTCACAACCGGGGCGTCCAGCCCATCCCGCGTCGCCTCTCCTGTCACCGCGCTTGCGACGGTCAGCCCGCACGTGGAAGGCAACACGCCCCCGCTTAAATCCCACGAGCCAGTGCGTCCGCCGTCCGCCCCCAGGACGGGGCATGTCGAGCAACAGAAATGATGTCAGGGAGCAAGGGGGCCGGGTCAAGAAAGAAGGGACGGTGGGCCGCGGGAATTCACCGACATTCACCCCTGCCCACGTGGGGGTGATCACCGTTCTCGGGTGAGGGGGGGCAAGGCCCCCACCCGTGATGGCATCCTAGAAGCCTAGGGAATGCCACCGAAGAGGGGCGTCAGGAGCACCACCGGTGCCTCGGAAGGTAGGAACTAGCATAGCAACGATTCCCGCACTCCATCGATCGATATCCAACAATTTTCATGCTAGTAACGCTTCCCGAGGCAAAACCCGACCCCCGGGGTGGTCCCTCATCCGCCCGCCAAGGTTCGGTGCAAGGAAGCCATGGCAACAAGGCCTTTGACATCATGCCCTGCCATGCCATGCATGGGCGATGGCTGCCGCTGACCCTGCTGCTGCCCCAGCTGCTTGCCAAGCACCTCCCCTATAAAGAGCTCTTATAACTCTACTGGCTCTGCCCCCAGTAGACATCAACTGTGACGAAAAATCATACTGGGGTTTTTGGAAGATTTAGAATGTTTCAGCAGCAACCAATGGTACCATTGGAAAGATCATGATGTGAAATTACTAAAAAATATTTTTTCGGAATTTTTCGGACACCCGAGCTATTTTTTATGATTTTTTAATGTCGAAAACGAAAAAAAATCCTAAAAATCGGAGAAAAATCAGAAAAATGCGGGACAAAGCTTGTAAATCCTCTAAAAATCGTGGGGAAGGGGTGGACAAATTTGGGGAAAAACGCACGACAAAAATACGGGGATTTTTTCTCGGGACGGCTTTCGGGCGTTCGCGGGACTGCGGCCAGCGTTCAGGGCCCTGCGGCCAGCGTCCAGGGGCTGCGCCCAGCGTCCAGGACAAGCGGCCAGCGTTCACAGGCTGCGGCCAGCGTTCAGGACAAGCGGCCAGCGTTCACAGGCTGCGGCCAGCGTTCACGGGCTGCGGCCAGCGTTCAGGACAAGCGGCCAGCGTTCACAGGCTGCGGCCAGCGTTCAGGACAAGCGGCCAGCGTTCAGGACAAGCGTCCAGCGTTCACAGGCTGCGGCCAGCGTTCAGGACAAGCGGCCAGCGTTCACAGGCTGCGGCCAGCTTTCAGGACAAGCGGCCAGCGTTCACAGCCTGCGGCCAGCGTTCACAGGCTGCGGCCAGCGTTCAGGACAAGCGGCCAGCCTTCACAGCCTGCGGCCAGCGTTCACAGGCTGCGGCCAGCGTTCAGGACAAGCGGCCAGCGTCCACAGCCTGCGGCCAGCGTTCACAGGCTGCGGCCAGCGTTCAGGACAAGCGGCCAGCGTTCACAGGCTGCGGCCAGCGTCCAGGACAAGCGCCCAGCGTTCACAGCCTGCGGCCAGCGTTCAGGACAAGCGGCCAGCGTTCAAAGCCTGCGGCCAGCGTTCACAGGCTGCGGCCAGCGTTCAGGACAAGCGGCCAGCGTTCACAGGCTGCGGCCAGCGTTCAGGACAAGCGGCCAGCGTTCACATCCTGCGGCCAGCGTTCAGGACAAGCGGCCAGCGTTCACAGCCTGCGGCCAGCGTTCACAGGCTGCGGCCAGCGTGCAGGACAAGCGGCCAGCGTTCACAGGGCTGCGGCCAGCGTTCACAGCCTGCGGCCAGCATCTAGCACCCCCCGGCAGCCCCCGGCACCCAGCGACAGCATGCCCGGACGCTGCCCGGCATGCATGGATGCTGCCGGGGGCGTCCGGCAGCGTGCGTGGACGCTCTCGGGGGCATGCCCCGGGGCCCCCCGGGGCCGGTCCTCGGGACCCGGGGGCATGCCTCGGCCATGCACCTGGGCCGTTGTGGGGGCCTTCCTCGGGACTCAGGGGCATGCCTTGGGCATGCACCGGGGCCGTTTCGGGGCGATGTGCGGGACGCGGGGCCATGCACCGGGGCCGTTCTGAGGGCGTTCCCCCGGACTCGGGGCCATGCCTTGGCCGCGCCCCGGGGCCGTTCCGGGGCGACGTGCGGGACTCGGGGCCATGCCTTGGGCATGCACCGGGGCGTTCCTCGGGACTCGGGGCACGCCCCGGGGCGAGGTGCGGGACTCGGGGGCATGCCGTGGCCATGCACCGGGGCCGTTCCGGGGGCCTTCCTCGGGACCCGGGGGGCACGCCTTGGGCATGGACCCGGGCCGATCCTCGGGACGCGGGGGCACGCCTTGGGCATGCACCGGGGCCGTTTGGGGGCGTTCCTCGGGACCCGTGGGCACGGCCCGGGGCGATGTGCGGGACTCGGGGGCATGCCTTGGCCTTGCCACGGGGCGATGGGCGGGGCTCGGGGGGCATGCCTTGGCCTTGCTTCGGGGGCGTTCTAGAGGCGATGCACGGGGGCATGCCCCGGGCCCGATGTGCGGGACGCGGGGGCAGGCCTCGGCCGTGCACGGGGCCGCTCCCCGGGACTCGGGGGCATGCCGTGGCATCGACGTTCGGGACTTGGGGCACCAATATGGGGGCACGCGGCACGCCACGGGGCCTAGCTCTCGACCCTCCCTTCGTCCAGTCCGCCCAAGGTCCGCTCAAGTCCGTCAAGTCCGCCCCCGCGCCCCTGCGTCCCTGCGCCCTGCGCCCTGTCAAAGATTATAATGCGCGCGGGGTGGTCACGGGGCCGGGGGCGGGGTGTCACTCACCATCGTTCATCCTGCTCGGGTCGCGGACGGGGCGGGGCACTAGCTCAATCACCTTCCCCCTAAAGAGCACAACGAGCTTTCGTGGCCGTGCCCGGAGTGGACTTCAACCGTGCCGATTTTTCATACTCCGCCCGGGCCATCCCCCTAGAGAGCTTCAGGAGGTTTGGTGGCCGTGCCCGGAGTGGACATCAACCGTGCCTATTTTTCATACTCCGCCCGGACCATCCCCCTAGAGAGCTTCAGGAGGTTTGGTGGCCGTGCCCGGAGTGGACATCAACCGTGCCGATTTTTCATACTCAGCTGGGACAGGTCACGGCCTGCGGCCAGCGTTCACAGGCCAGCGCCCAGCGTTCACAGGACAGCGGCCAGCGTTCACAGGCTGCGGCCAGCGTTCAGGACAAGCGGCCAGCGTTCACAGGCTGCGGCCAGCGTTCAGGACAGGCGGCCAGCTTTCACAGCCTGCGGCCAGCGTTCACAGGCTGCGGCCAGCGTTCAGGACAAGCGGCCAGCGTTCAGGACATGCGGCCAGCGTTCACAGCCTGCGGCCAGCGTTCACAGGCTGCGGCCAGCGTTCAGGACAAGCTGCCAGCGTTCACAGGCTGCGGCCAGCGTTCAGGACAAGCGGCCAGCGTTCACAGGCTGCGGCCATCGTTCAGGACAAGCGGCCAGCGTTCAGGACAAGCGGCCAGCGTTCACAGCCTGCGGCCAGCGTTCACAGGCTGCGTCCAGCGTTCAGGACAAGCGGCCAGCGTTCACAGGCTGCGGCCAGCGTTCACAGGCTGCGGCCAGCGTTCACAGGCAGCGGCCAGCGTTCAGGACAAGCGGCCAGCGTTCACAAGCCTGCGGCCAGCGTTCACAGGCTGCGGCCAGCGTTCAGGACAAGCGGCCAGCGTTCACAGCCTGCGGCCAGCGTTCACAGGCTGCGGCCAGCGTTCAGGACAAGCCCCCAGCGTTCACAGCCTGCGGCCAGCGTTCAGGACAAGCGGCCAGCGTTCACAGCCTGCGGCCAGCGTTCACAGGCTGCGGCCAGCGTTCAGGACAAGCCGCCAGCGTTCACAGGCTGCGGCCAGCGTTCAGGACAAGCGCCCAGCGTTCACAGCCTGCGGCCAGCGTTCCGGACAAGCGGCCAGCGTTCACAGCCTGCGGCCAGCGTTCACAGGCTGCGGCCAGCGTTCAGGACAAGCGGCCAGCGTT
>JAKOGI010004540.1:0-24599 GCA_029747015.1 Carnegiea gigantea
CCGTGCCGCCAAGCACGACCGTGCCACTCTACTTTTCTGTATTTTCTTCAGCCGAAGCATAGCACGGCCTGACCGTGCCCCCTTGCACGACCGTACCACCTTTGCCACAGCCAACTTACGTTTCAAATCAATCCACAAAGAACCCTAGACCTCATCCTTCATGCCGTCTTCAAAGAACTTGGAGAAAGAACTAGCTCTTATTGATATTAGATATGCTTGCTTTGCAATTCCAAAATTTCATGGCGAAAAGGAAGAGTTCGCAGGTTGGTTATCTAAGGTGGAACGAGTTTTTGCTTGTTGTATCCTTAGTGACCAAGAGAAGTTCAAAGTGGTTATTTTAAGATTGAGAGGTTGTGCACTTCAGTGGTGGAATAATTACAAGTTTGAGTGAAAAAAGAAAGGAAGAAAAGGTGAGAACTTGGAAGAAATTGATTAGTAAGTTTGAAGGTTTCCTTTTACCATCCTTCCATGCCCATAGGAAGAAAGTATCTCGTTAAGCTCACGGGTTCATTCCCTTCCACCCCACAAAAGAACCAACCCCACAATGATCTTCCCCCACAACCTAGGGGTGTCTCAAGTGCTAATGGCTTGGACACTTATCCACGTGATTGCCCAAACAAGAACGAGGTCGATTACCTTGGAAGAAGGAAAAGCCGTGGAAGAAGAGAACGATCAGGAGGAAAGCCTTGAAGAAGAAATTGAACTCAAGGTTGAAAAAGAAGAAATACATCACTTAGAGAAGGTTTCTCAAAAGCCAAACGAAATTGAAGAAGAGCGTGCAAATATTCATTTCAATCCAAAGGAGCAAGACCATATCCTATCCTTTCCCCACAAAATCACATTAACCCCCATTCAACCTTCCCAAATCGTCAAACCACATAAAGCCTCACAAAATGATCTATTACTCACCTCTCTTTCCCCAACCGAATCTCACATTAGTTTTCACCCTTCCCACACCCACTTTTATAAAACCTCTGTGCATATTGCTTTTCAAGTGCTGCCTTTTGACCTTATTCCATCTCCCAAACCCAAAGACAGTCCTCACTTGGATGTCTTTCTCATCACCCTCCTCTATGCCACCCTACAAATGATGCCTTTGGCCACCTCTTACTACAAGAGCTCCCATTTTCAGCAAAGCATGCCTCACCCTTCATGAGAAGCTTGCCAAACCTTTGAGTTTGAGGACAAACTCAAAACAACCCGGGAGTATGATGCATATTTCCATATGCATCATTTTTATTCAAGTCCAATTTCAAAGAAGAAAAGGGTCAAAGAAGATCATGCATGGAAATGTGCCTATTTGGTCTTCTTAAGTGAGTTCAAAGACTCGCGACACTATGGAGAGGTCAAAAAGAGGTTAAGCTTTGCTAGAAATTTGGGTGCCGAATTCATCCCTGCGGAACCCGATTTTTGTGACCACTTTTGGACAAGCAAGTGGACAACTTGAGGCCCACATGGTTTTGAAGTTTAAGATTTCAGCTTTCAATAAGCCCAAGTTTGTTTAATTTGGACATCATTTGATTGGGCAAAATATCACTCAAAGATACGTTATGCTGATCCAGTCCAGTCTGAGATAGGTGCATTTTTTGGGCCATAACTTTTGAACCGCTTATCCAAATTGAGCAAATGAGCCCATTATGGAAACTAGACTTCCAGGGCTTTCTAACAAGCCTAAGAACACCTGATTTGGACGAGTATGCTGGGAGATACAGCTTCTGGAAGTTGAGGCAGTTGCAAGGATTAATTCTGGGAATATGAAGAGTCTTCGGTAACATGTGATTGTGTGGCTGATATTGTGCACGTTTTAGATGCTTCTAGATGGGAGTAATCAGCTGAAAGAAATCCTAGAATATTCCTTGTAACCTTCCCCACCCCCTTTTTATGATGTGTCTTTTCATTTTTCTTAGACTTTTCATTAGCTAGTTTTAATTGTTAGGAGTTATTTGAGTCTTTTGATTGTCTTTTGCTGAGTCTATAAAAGGGGAGGGGCGTGTGAAGCTATTCATTCAGCATTGTAAGAAATTTCCAAAGCAATACAAGTACCTTGAGTGTGTTTCTCAAAAGTGCAACTAAATTCCTAGTTCTATATCTTGAATTGTGGCAAATTCAAGTGGTGTTCTAGGTTCTCTTCCTTTTCCAATTGGAGTGATTTCTTGGTTAAGACAAGAGAATTAGCCCAAGGTCAAGTCATTGAGTGGCTCCGTGAAGGATTATCTCAATTACAAGATCCTGTTCTATCCCTTTTTCTTGTGTAGTGAAGTTCTTCATCCATCTCATCCATCTTTCATTTCTCTTCCCAATTTGGCTTATTTTGAGTTGGAGTTTGATTTGGTTCACTTGCCACCCACATATACATCACTTGATTATTTGTAACCAACACATTAATGTGTCCTTTGGTGTGCCCTATGTTTATTTCTTGTAACTTGTGCCCTTTCATTTGTGTTGTTCTCTACTATAAAAGGGGCTAGGCGTGTGGGTTGAGGGATCATCAGCTTGTACTCCAATTTCAAAGTAATACTCTAGTGTGCTTGCTTGAAATCCTAGTTCTATATCTTAAGGTTGGCAACCTTAAGTGGTGCTCTAGGTTCTTTTTGCTCTCCTAGGTGGTGAATCTTCTATATCCTAGATTGGGTAAAAAGAATAGCCCAAGAAGACTAAGGCTTGCGTGGCTCCCAAGTGGGGTTATCTCAAACCAAAGTCTTGATTTATCCTCCCTTCACCTTTACCTTCGCTCCTTTATCACCCCCACATCCTACCCTTATTCTTTGAATTTGGTCACTTTGGACTCTCATATACATCAACTTCTCACTAAAGAAGGCCAATGGCTTGCCTTCTTGTGTAAGAACACCACCTATACCCACTCCTGATGCATCACACTCAACTTCAAAGACTTTTCAAAGCACAGCAAAGCAAGGATAGGTGCTTGAGTTAGTCTTCTCTTGATGTATCTCCCCTTGCACTTGCCAAGGATGTGAAGGGAGGAAAAGTAGGCATGTAAGGATGAGAAAAAGAGCAAGTTGATAGGACAAGTACCTCCAAGAGATAATCCAAGAGGAGCCACTCTTGTTGGACACTTAGGCAATCTCCTTAGATCAATTAGGATACAGAAACACCACCTAATTGAGATAAAGAGACCTAGACACTACTTAAGTTGCCACACTTAAGATATAGAACTAGGAATTTGAGAGAGACAAAGCTCAAGTTTGTATTCAAATTGGCAAAAGACACTTACAAAAGAAAGAGAGGGGGTATTTATAGGCCAACACCTCGCTTCACTCGGCCAAGGGGCTGCAAACAAGCTGAAAAGTGACTAAATGACTAAGTCTAGGCTAGTTTACAAGTACAAGTTGATTATACAAGTGATCTAGCCTAATCTTGACACCTCACTAGCTTAATTAATCTCAAGATTGAGGTGTCAAGCATCTAATAGTCTAAGTGCAGCAGCTTGGGGCCTTGAACCTACCAAAGGGACAAGAGTACACTCCAAAATCAAGGTGGCAGCCAGCCTCCCTCTTTATCCAGGTTAAAGGCATTTCCTTCCTTCTTTGGCTGGATAAAAGAAGCACAAGTTGGTCCCTTAGCTCAACTTTAGGGCCATGATTTGATAAATATTTAGACGCTTTTTCATGCCCTAAAGTTTGACAAAAGTTGGAGTTGAGTAGGTCAACCAATCGGACCCTTATTTCGGACTGTGCTGGATTGCGCCCTGCAGTGCACTGTCTTCGGTTTTTGGCTTGGTTGACTAACCAAATAAACTCCAAATGCTTTCCAAAAGGTCTTGTTGGAAAGCTAAGATCTTAAGCTTTAAGACGGTGGTGCGTGCAGGAAATTTCCCCTTCTACATTTTGCTCCAACAGAGAAACAAAACCGGGCCAGAAACGGTATGAACTGGGCAGTTCACTTTCTTTTTTGTGCATGTGATTTCTGGCTAAGGCATGAACTTCTTTGGCCTCCTTGGACACCCCAGCAGGGGATGGATCATTGGTAATGGTTTTGAGAGGTTTGGTTGGATGGTCCCCATCATCCTCCCCAAGTGAGTTGGAGTTTGGCCTCAAACTTGGGATTTCTTCATTCTCTTCGAAGTATGGACTGAGGTCAGCCACATTGAAGGTGGCAGAGACCCTATACTCAACGGGCAAGTCGACCTTGTAGGCATTAGGTCCGACCTTCTCCAATATCTCAAAGGGACCATCCGATCTTGGCATGATTTTGGACTTGCGTTTTGATGTAATCCTTAGAGAATCACAAGAATTAGGTGAAGAACACTTATGAAAACAAGAGAAGGGATGTGTGTTTCTCAAGTTTAGATTAAGTGTTTAGGTTTGTTTGTGATGGAATGAAGTTAACTGATTAGGAATCCACCTAATCCTTAACTTAGTGTCCTTAACTTGGACTAGGAATCCACCTAATCAAAGATTAAGATTTCCAAGATCACCACCTTAAGTGACCAACTTAAGGATAAGCAAGGAAGGGATGAAAGATTAAGACTTCAAGTGTTAAGCTTAACACAAGTTTTTGTATTCAAAGTTGAGTGTTTTCAAAAAGAAGGCTACAAGGCCATTAAATAGGCAAGGATGGCCGGTCATAAGAGGTTTCCTCCCTAGGAGGGTAACCTTCTATGCTAAGTAAAATAGCTTACATCCAGTTTTAATATAATCCTAAATAACCGGTGTAATACCTTGACAAACAACTGAATACTAACTTTGCTAGCTAATTAATCAAGAATACAAGCTTTCCTTTTGCTGAAGGAAGTCCATTTCGGTGCCCACCATAGGGAGAAAGGAAAAATCTGAAGTTAACATGTGTCCTTGAAGTGGTCAAATCCAATTTTGCCTTGTGTTCTTCTCCCATTGGTTCACATGCTTCACATTCATTGGACCACCATGGAGTACATGTGTAGGCTTATGACTGGACCCAAGATGTTGTTTTGAGGCTAAGCAAACCCTCTTTGCTAGGTAAAACCAGCCGGCTAAGCAAGGAATATGATTGGACCAAAATAAAGGTCCATTCATACAGCGACACTCAGCTGCTTGTTGTGGTCCAATCAGGGCGATTTTTACCTTGTTAGAAAGCTGCTGAAGACTAGTTTAATCTCCAATTTGAATCATCTCATTTGGACTTCTGTAGCTCCCGTGATTAGGAAAACATTGAAGGTATATCACTGCAGGACAAAATCTGGATAGCCTGTGAAGATGCTTGAATTTCGTGGACCAAATGAACTCCAATTAACTTGAAACCACTTGGAATTGAAAGCTGAAATATAGCTCTTGAAGGGCAGCAAAAAAATTGGACTTTTAAAACATATTTAAGCCTCCATACTTAAGTAAACAAAACCGGGCTTAACATCGGATGATATCCCGGGTAAAGCAAAATGATCTTGCCTTGCCAAATGACTTTGGATCAAAGATTGGACTGATTTTTTGGGATCATCTGGGACCTCATGGACTAGATGATTAATCATGGATGGTCCTCCATCATCCTCCCCTTGTTGGGAAGATTTGGCCCTCAAATCTGATAGATAGTTGTCTGGTTCATACGGACTGAGATCAGAAACATTGAATGTGGCTGAGACTCCATAATCCCCTGGCAACTCGACTTTGTAAGCATTATTATTAATCATTTCCAAAACTTCAAAGGGACCATCTGCTCGTGGCATCAGTTTGTTTTTCCTTTTGGAAGGAAATCTTTCTTTTCGCAGATGTATCCACACCAAATCACCTGGCTGAAATACCTTCTCTTTCTTATGTCTGTTGGCGTGGGCCATATAGTTGTTGGTGACTTTCTCGATCCTGGCCTTTACCAACTCATGTAATTTCTGGATTTCTCCCACTCTATCCGCTGCGTCTGCACTTGGCCGTTGGTCTAGTGGTCGTGGTGTAAGATCAAGGGGGGTCAATGGCCAACTCCATATACGACTTTAAAAGGAGATAGACCAGTAGCCTTGCTGGGCGTTTTGTTGTAGGCGAACTCGGCATGTGGAAGTAATAAATCCCAGGCTTAAGCTTGGTGCCTAATCAGGACTCTTAGTAGGGTACCAAGGGTACGATTAGTCACCTCAGTCTGTCCGTCCGTCTGGGGGTGGCAGGTAGTACTATACTTCAATTTAGTACCCAACTTCTTCCATAAAGTAACCCAGAAATGACTCAAGAACTTGGTATCTCGATCAGAGACTATGGAACGAGGAATCCCATGCAGTCTCATAACTTCTCTAAAGTAGAGCTCAGCAATGTGAGTAGCATCATTAGTCTTCATGCAAGGAATGAAATGAGCCATCTTTGAAAATCTATCTACGACCACAAAGATAGAATCCTTACCCCTTTGAGTCCGTGGTAAACCAAGTATGAAATCCATACTCACGTCTACCCATGGTTGAGTTGAGATTGGTAGTGGCGTGTATAATCCTTGGGGTAACAAATGGCTCTTAGCAATTTGACATGTCCCGCACCTTTTAATAATATCCTGGACGTCCTTATTCATCCCTGGCCAGTAATAATGTTCCCTAAGCATGGTTAGGGTCTTGTCTTCTCCAAAATGACCAGCTAACGAACCACCATGGACTTCCCGGATCAACAACTCACGTGTGCTGCACTTTGGGATGCATAATCGAGTACCTTTAAAGAGAAAATCCTCCTGTAGCAAGAAATCCCCTTTAGGCCGTTTTTGACACTCCAAAAACAACGACATAAAGTCTTCATCATCTTGGTATAAAGCCTTTAGATGCTCGAACCCCAGGACACAAACATCTAACTGGAATAATAATAGATAATGCCGAGATAATGCATCGGCGCCTTGGTTCAGCTTCCCGGACTTATGCTTGATAGTGAAGTGAAAGGACTGGAGATACTCCACCCATTTGGCGTGGCGAGAGTTCAATTTATGCTGGCCTTGAATATACTTCAAAGCTTCATGATCTGAATGTAAAATGAACTCAGTAGCAATTAGGTAATGACTCCAGTGCTCCAAACTACGAACGATAGCATAGAATTCCTTATCGTAAGTTGAATATTTCCTCCTGGTATCACATAATTTCTCACTAAAGAAGGCAAGTGGTCAACCTTCTTGAGTAAGAATCCCTCCAATACCAACACCAGAAGCATCACACTCAACCTCAAAAACTTTATCAAAACAGGGTAATGTTAAGACAGGTGCCTGAGTCAACTTTTCTTTCACTTCTTCAAAGGCGGCTTGGGCTTTAGGATTCCATGAGAATGAAGAACCCTTAAGCACCTCAGTCATAGGAGATAAGATGGTACTGAAGTTACGAATAAATCTCCTATAGAACGAGGCCAAACCATGAAAGCTACGAACATCATGAATACTTTTAGGGACAGGCCACGTCCGAACGGCCTCTATTTTGCTTTCATCAACCTTAATCCCACTTTCAGAAGCAATATATCCTAAGAAGGTAACTTCACTGGTGAAGAAGGTACATTTCTTAAGATTCCTAAATAACTTTTCTTTTTCAAGAACGAGCATCACCTGAGTAAGATGTTCTTGATGCTCATGCTCGTCTTTACTAAACACCAATATGTCATCAAAGTATACGACCACAAATTTTCCTATAAATGGTCGAAATACTTGATTCATCAACCTCATAAATGTACTAGGGGCATTTGAGAAACCAAAGGGCATGACCAACCACTCGTATAACCCTCCCTTGGTTTTAAAGGCTGTCTTCCACTCGTCTCCTCCCCTAATACGGATCTGGTAATATCCACTTCTCAAATCAATTTTGCTAAACACCTTCGAACCATGTAACTCATCTAGCATATCTTCAAGCCTAGGTATGGGATACCTATACTTGATAATGATTTTGTTTATGGCTCGACTATCGACACACATCCTCATACCACCATCTTTCTTTGGTACCAAAAGAGCCGGAACCGCACAAGGACTTAATGACTCCCGAACCAATCCCTTAGACATAAGCTCTTCAACCTGACGTTGAATTTCTTGGGTATCTTTCGGATTGGCTCTGTAGGCTGGCTTATTTGGTAACACTGCCCCAGGTATAAGGTCAATATGATGTTGGATGTCACGTTTGGGAGGCAAACCCGTAGGGATTTCATCGGGAAATAGGTGACCAAACTGACTTAATATGATCTTGGCTATAGGATGGGATGGTAGGGGTGTTTCAGGCTCAGTTTGCACTTTTAAGATCCATTCTTTCAAGGCTTTAAACTCATGTTGAGAAGCCTTTAGGACTGGTTCTCCAAGTGACAACAATAGGTCGGATTGATTTGGGTTTTTTTGTGGTTTCTTTTTATAGAGTTCGGATGGGGCTAATGGAGTAAGGGTGATTTTTTTGCCATCTTTTGAAAAGGAATATGTGTTTAGGAAACCATTATGCACAACCTTTCGGTCATACATCCAGGGGCGTCCTAACAGAATATGGCAGGCATCCATGGGGACAACATCACACCAAACCTCATCTTGGTAATTCTTACCAAGAGTAAATGAAATCAAGCATCGAGAGTTAACTTGAATCCCTTTACTCTGGTTCAACCACTGAATATTGTATGGGCGTGGATGAGCCATAGTTTCTAATTTCAACTTCTCGATCACCTCCAAAGAAACTACGTTGGCACAACTTCCTCCATCGATAATCACTGAACAAATTTTGCCTTGGATGGTACAACGTGAATGAAAGATATTTTCACGTTGCTCATCCTTAGCTAATTTTTGAACACTCATCACCCTCCTGATTACAAGCATCTCTCCCTCATCTGCTTGCTCCACAAACTCTCAGTTTCACTTTCCAGATCTTGCACATCTTCTCCCTCTTCTTTTTCCTCTCTTTTTTCCTCCACATACTCATCCTTTTTTGACTCCCACTCAGCTAAAGAAATAATTTTGTGACTTGGACAATCAGATGCGATATGTCTGAAGCCCTGACACTTATAACACCTCTTTTGGCTAGTTTGGCTTGGATGATTTGGGATCTACTGGAGCCTTTGTGGAGTTGGGGTTTTTTGTGGAAAGGAAGGGGAAGGTGGCGTGGGTTTAATGGGTTGAGGCGTGTAGCTCCCCTTGTTAGAGGGTTGCCTAGGCTTGGTGTTGAAGAATATGGCTTGGAAAAATCACACACATAGGTTCTAGATTTTCTCTGCTGCTCCACTTTATGTGCTAGAATACAAACTTCATCGAATGAGGTATAAGCTTGCAAATCAACTATGTTGGCTATTATAGGATCAAGCCCTCCTAGATAACAAACAATAGTTTG
Organism: Carnegiea gigantea; assembly: GCA_029747015.1. Lineage (NCBI taxonomy): Eukaryota > Viridiplantae > Streptophyta > Magnoliopsida > Caryophyllales > Cactaceae > Carnegiea > Carnegiea gigantea. Next base: position 9,224 of record JAKOGI010004540.1, read on the forward strand.
CTCGTCAGGCTCATGAATGTCGCATTTAATCATGAGTTTTTCGAACTCACGTGTGTATTCTTCAACATTCATTTTGCCTTGGTGAAAATGGTGAAAGAGTATGTACTGCTGATCTTGAACGTATGTGGAAGGTAGGAAACGTGCTTTTATCTTGGCTTTCATTTTATCCCAGGTACTAATTTTACTCTTTCTCTCCCTAGTTCTCTTGGCATTGAGGTTCGTCCACCATAAGGAGGCGTACTTTCTCAATCTAAGAGCAACTAGCTTCACTTTTTTATTCTCAGGTATTTCCTTGAACTCAAAGACTCTCTCTACAGTCTGTAACCATTCTATGAACTCATCAGGGTCTAACTTTCCTTCAAACTTAGGAATCTCAACTTTGAAATCTCCTAAGTTAGAAGTAGGTTTAGGACCCCTAATAGCCCTCACAAATGGTACTTCTTCTTCTTCTAACTCAAACAAAGCTCGATTAATATCTTCCTCATTCTCACCGCTCATTCTTCTTGGTCGTTCACTAGGCTCCTCTATTCTGATACCTCCTGATCCTTACATCTTCTGTTTTTGCTTCATACTATCACCAAGTTGCTTCTTCAGATATTCATTTTGAGCCCTGAGTTCTTGATTACTCAAGACCAATTCTTGCATTTGATTGGTAATAGCTTCAAGTTTCTCATCCATTGACATACTAGTACTCATTTTGTGATCGAGGGAAAGAAAGGCTTGAAGTGTGGATTAAGTTTAGAATGAAAAGGCAAGGATTCTTCACGTAGCAAAGTGGCACGGTCGTGCTTGTGGACACGGGGTACCCGTGCCAACTTGCTGTCCGTGGAAAAAAGGAAGAGCCGGTTTGAGTGTTTTGGAATGAGGGATGTGTTTGATGACTTGCTTTGTATTTAGCTTTGGTTCAGAGTATAGGCTGGGGTAACGTGTGGTCCAGGCAAGGATCTGAACTTGCTCTGATACCAAAAATGATGTAATCCTTAGAAAATCACAAGAATTAGGTGAAGAACACTTATGAAAACAAGAGAAGGGATGTGTGTTTCTCAAGTTTAGATTAAGTGTTTAGGTTTGTTTGTGATGGAATTAAGTTAATGATGTATCCTCAGGGGGGTAGCCAAAGCAAGCCAAATCAGAATGCAAAGAGAACAAACGGATTCAAGCTTCCTTTGTAAACACAAGCTCAAAGTAGGATAGTTTTGTGTGAATAGAACCGAAACTAGCACCTCACTTGGATACAGAAACACCACCAAGTTTAGTACTAGGGCCCTTAACAACTCCTTAGATACAGAAACACCACCAAAGAGAGGTTAAGACTCTTTCTAGATCACCACCCTACCCGGCCAAAGATAGAGATAAGCTAGAAGAGAGTTTGGGTGTTCAAAGGAGCAAAGCTCAACTTCAATCTATTCTCTCCACATGATGGCCAGCCAAAGGGCCTTGGGGGGGCTTAAATACAAAGCTTCCTAGTACAAAACATAGGCCCTAGACTACCTTACAAGCTAAACTAGGCAAAACCTGAAAATCAAAACAACACCAAAAACGGTTAGATTAAACCGTGGCTTGACACATCTTCATTGTTGATCTTGAGGCTTAGGTGTCGACCTTGGGAGCTTGGGAGACTTCAATCAGCAGCTTGGCACTCTAATCAAGTCATTTGCAAGTGGATTAAACCTTGATAAGAGTAAAAAGCACCTCAAAAAGAACAATATGCAGCTGCTGCCTTTACCCGGGTAAAAGGGAGTTTCTTCCCTTAATTTGCTGGTTAATAGCTCCACAAGTGTCTAATTTGGCTGAGTTTTTTTATGGCCACTTGATAATATTTTTAATATGCTTTCAAGCCATAAAAGTTTCAGCCCAAATGGAGGAGCTTTGGGCGTCCAAACAGACCCATTTCCAGAACTGGGCAGAACTGAAACAGTTTTGAGCACTTGACTTCAACAGCTGATTTGAGGTAGCAAATGACCTCCAAATGACTTGCAATTGGTCTTATTGGAAAGAACACATCTTAAAATTAAAGTTAGGCCTCCTGCATCCCAATCATATCTATTGGAAGGTCATGTAAAAAGGTGTACAAAATCGGGTTTGTCCACAGGCCGAAAACAGGATGAAGGCTGAAAATGACTAAGGCAAACTAGGCATGTTTTTTGCACTCTAGCCATTGATTCTGATTGTTTTGGAGCACCTTGAGGGTAGGTATTCATGATCATGGATGGATCTCCATCATCCTCCCCTTGTTGAGGAGAATTTGCCCTCAAATTGTCCTTGAACTCATGGTGTGAGACCTTTAGAAGTAGCTCTTTAGTGGTGAGGAGTAAGCCTGAATGCTCTTGGTTATTTTGGGGCTTAATTTTGTGGAGTTGGGGTGGGCTTAGGGGGGCAAGGGTGATCTTCTTTCCATCCTTTGGAAAGGTATAAGTATTCAAATAGCCATCATGCATCACCTTTCGGTCAAACAACCATGGCCTTCCCAACAAAAGATGACATGCATTGATGTAAGTCCAAGGGAAGGGAAGCAACCCAAGTTAACTCACGTCGAAGGAAGCTAGAAATCAAGCAATTTCTCACGGCCAGGAGTGGCACGGCCGTGCTTGATGGCACGGGGTGACCGTGTCAATTCACTGCCTAACTTGCCTAGGAAAGCTCTTCTTCACGGTTTTGTGATAGCTTTGAAGGTTTTTGAAAGTTCGATGCAATCAGCTATGTCAAGGCTTGATTTTTGTGGAAAAGAGGAATCAAAGGAGTAAGGAAGTGAGGGAAGTAAAGGAGGATAAAAAGACACTAAGAAGAACAAAGGTAATTGATGGTTTAAGAGGAGTGAAACCAAGAACTAGTTTGTGAACTTCAAGAGTGTTTAATGAAACTTGGATAGTTCTAAGCTAGATGATTAGATAAGATACACCACTAATCATTTAGCTTAGGGCCCTCAATCTTGGATTAGGATAAGATTCCCCACCTAACCAAAGATTGAGACTCACTTGATCACCACCTTAATCGGCCACAATTAAGGATAAGCAAGTTAAGTGTTTAGGAAATCACAAGACACAAAGTCTTTTCTTTCTACTGAAAATTCAACTCTATTTCTTCAAAATAAACATACAAGGTTTTATATGGCCTTGAGAGTACACAAATGAGCTTTCCTTCCAAGGGAGGAAAGTCATTAAACTTGCTAATCACTTCCTAACACACAGTTTACTCTAATACAAACCAAAAGCTGAAAGCTTATTTTACAAAGCACTTAAGTTATCTTCCTAAACCTTTCCTATGCATTAAGGAATGTAGATGACTCATTTTCCCAGCTAGGAAGGTAAGAGTGCATGGCTAGCCACCTCAAAAGGACTGAAGAATGCATGTGTGCCATGTCATGCTTGAGTGGTCAAATGAGGGCTTGCAAAATGGTGATGTTTTACTTGCTCCACGTGTCTCTATCTCAAGTAGCTGAGTGGTGCTTGATCAAGCAGCTCAAAATGACCTGCTTGGCAGCCTTCCACCTTAAGCAAACCCCTTGAAGGAGGAAAACCACCAAGCTAAGCAACCGGGTGTCAAGCAGCCAGTTTCTGCCTCCACTTGCAACGCATGTTTGACACCCCAAATGATGACTATTTGCTACGTTTCTTACATGGTTGGAAACCTCAAGATGTCTAGTTTACCCTCCATTTGGAATCGTAGCATTTGGACGTCATTTGCCCCCTGAACAAACTAGAAAACCAAAACCGTGCATTTTGCAGTGCAATCCGGACAGGTTCAAGAGATGAACTGTTTTAAGTAACCAAATGAATTCCGAATGATATGAAACCAATTGGACTTAAAAGCTAACATCCTGAACTTGATAATAATCCAAAAAAACAGACACCAAAATATGCTTTAGGATGATGTAATAAGATAGCAAAAACCGGGTAAAAATCTGGATGAGAACCCGGGTGTATCACCTTGTGTGTTTGCCATCAAGTGACTCATGGCCGTGACTTTGGAGTTGATTTATTGATTATTTTGGACCAACGAAACGTTATTAGACCTTGAGGATGGACCTCCATCATTCTCCCCATGTTGGGAAGATTTGGTCCTCAAATCAGAAAGGTAACCATCTGCTTCATAAGGGCTTAAATCAGCAACGTTAAACGTAGCTGATACTCCATAATCTCCTGGTAACTCTACCTTGTAAGCATTATTGTTGATCTTCTCCAAAATCTCGAATGGACCATCCGCTCTAGGCATCAATTTAGTTTTCCTTTTGGAAAGAAAACGTTCTTTACGAAGATGAATCCAAACCAAATCACCTGGCTTAAAAAGCTTCTCCCTTTTATGCTTGTTAGCTTGGGCCGTGTATGAAAGTGTAGTTTTCTCAATCTTGGCCTTTACTAATGCAACTTCTGGATTTCTTCCACCCTAGTAGCGGCATCCGCACTTGGCTTTTGATCTAATGGTCGTGGTACAAGATCAAGTGGACTTAGGGGATCAATTCCATAGACCAGCTTAAAGGGAGATAGACCAGTAGCCTTGCTTGGAGTCTTATTGTAAGCAAATTCAGCATGTGGAAGTAACAGATCCCAAGCTTTGATGTGGTTTTTAATCAGAACCCTTAATAAAGTACCAAGAGTTCGATTAGTAACCTCGGTTTGCCCATCTGTTTGTGGATGACAAGTGGTACTGTACTTGAGTTTGGTACCCAACTTTTTCCACAAAGTAATCCAAAAGGGACTTAAAAACTTCGTATCTCGATCTGAGACAATGGAACGAGGAATTCCATGAAGTCTCATAACCTCCTTGAAATACAATTCAGCAATATGAGTGGCATTATTAGTCTTGTTGCAGGGAATGAAATGAGCCATCTTCGAAAATCGATCCACGACCACAAAGATAGAATCTTTATTCCTTTGCGTCTTTGGTAAACCAAGTATGAAATCCATACTAACGTCCACCCAAGGCAACGTAGGAATAGGAAGTGGCGTGTATAGTCCCTGGGGGAGCGAATGACTCTTCGCAATTTGACACGTACTGCACCTTCTAATGATGTCTTGAACGTCCTTCTCCATGCCTGGCCAATAATAATGTTCCCTAAGCATAGTTAGGGTCTTGTCTTCGCCAAAATGGCCAGCCAAAGATCCAGCATGGACTTCTCGAATTAACAACTCACGAGTGCTGCACTTGGGGACACATAACCGAGCACCTTTAAAGAGAAACTCTTCTTGAATTAAGAAGTCCCCTTTGGGATGTTTAGTACACTCAGAATATAACACCCCAAAATCTTCATCATTCTGATATAACGCCTTTAGATGCTCAAATCCAAGGATACAAGCATCTAATTGGAACATCAATAGATAACGCCGTGATAGAGCATCGGCGCCTTGATTTAGTTTGCCGGACTTATGCTTGATAGTAAAGTGAAAGGACTGTAGGAATTCCACCCATTTAGCATGGCGCGAGTTTAACTTGTGTTGGCCTTGAATATACTTCGAAGCCTCGTGATCTGAATGCAGAATAAACTCACTGGCAATCAAATAGTGGTTCCAATGTTCTAGACATCGAATGATGGCGTAGAATTCCTTGTCATAAGTTGAATATCTCTTCCTGGTGTCACATAACTTCTCACTGAAGAAAACCAAAGGGCGTCCTTCTTGAGTAAGAATGCCTCCAATACCAACCCCAGAAGCATCGCATTCAACTTCAAAGACTTTCTCAAAACACGGTAGGGCTAAAACTGGTGCTTGAGTTAGTCTCTCTTTCACTTCTTCAAAGGCTGCTTGGGCTTTAGGATTCCACGTGAATGAGGAACCCTTAAGAATCTCGGTCATAGGAGCTAAGATAGTGCTGAAATTTCGTATGAACCTCCTATAGAAAGAGGCCAAGCCATGAAAGCTTCGAACGTCATGAATGCTCTTAGGAACAGGCCAAGTCCGAATAGCCTCAATCTTACTTTCATCCGCCTTAATACCATTTTCAGAAACAATATAACCTAAGAAGGTAACTTATTGGGTAAAGAAGGTACACTTCTTAAGGTTGCCAAATAATTCTTCTTTTTAAGAACGAGCATCACCTGGGTTAAGTGATCTTGATGCTCCTACTCATTCTTGCTAAACACCAATATATCATCAAAGCAAACGACCACAAACTTGCCCAAGTATGGTCGAAATACTTGATTCATCAATCTCATAAACGTACTAGGGGCATTGGAAAGACCAAAAGGCATAACCAACCATTTATACAATCCACCTTTAGCCTTAAAAGCAGTTTTCCACTCATCACCCTCCCTAATATAAATCTAATAATAACCACTTCTCAAATCAATCTTACTAAACACCTTAGAGCCATGTAACTCATCCAACATATCTTCAAGCCTAGGTATAGGGTACCTATACTTGATAGTAATTTTGTTTATGGCCCTACTGTCGACACACATCCTCATACTACCATCCTTCTTCGGAACCAAAAGAGCAGGAATAGCACATGGACTTAAGGATTCTCGTACCAACCCCTTGAATATCAGTTCTTCAACTTGTCGTTGAATCTCTTGAGTTTCCTTGGGATTTGTCCTGTAGGCTGGCTTATTAGGCAGAATGGATCCTGGGATAAGGTCAATATGATGTTGAATGTCATGCTTTGGGGGTAAACCCAAAGGTATCTCTTCTGGAAATAGGTGACTGAACTGATTCAATATGACCTTGGCTATGGGATGGGATGGGAGTGGTGTTTGTGGCTCATCTTGTACTTGCAATATCCACTCTTTCAAGGCTTTGAACTCATGTTGAGAGGCCTTTAAAAGTGGTTCAACATATGTCAAAAGCAAGTCAGATTGATTTTGGCTTTTTTGTGGTTTCATTTTGTGGAGTTCGGATGGTGACATAGGATTAAGGGTAATTTTCTTGCCATCTTTAGTAAAGGAATAAGTGTTTAGGTAACCATTATGCATGACCTTCCTATCATACATCCATGGTCTCCCCAGTAAAATATGGCAAGCATCCATGGGGATAATATCACACCAAAGTTCATCTTGGTAGTTCTTACCAAGAGAGAATGAAATCAAGCAACGAGAGTTAACTTGTAATCCCTTGCCTTGATTTAACCATTGAATGTTGTATGGGTGTGGGTGTGCGGTGGACTGAAGGTTCAGTTTCTCAATCATATTCAATGAAACAACGTTGGCACAACTTCCTCCATCGATGATTAACGAGCACACTTTGCCTTGGACTGTACATCGTGAGTGAAAGATGTTCTCACGTTGTTCATCCTTAGCAACTCGTTGATTGCTCAATACCCTTCGAATTACTAGCATCTCACCTTCATCTGCGTTTTCCACAAATTCCTCCTGATCATCTTCATGATCGCTCTCAGCACCTTCTTCCTTTTCCTCTTCTTTCTCCTCGGCAAATTCTCCCTCTATGGCTTCCCATTTAGCTAAGGTGACTACCTTTCGACTAGGACAATCAGAAGCAATGTGTCCTAAGCCTTGGCACTTGTAACACCTCCTTTGGCTTACAGGGTATGGGTTTGGACGTGGGGGGTTTGATGGTGGTGGCCTTTGAGGAGCTTGGTTTTTTGTGGATTATATGGGAAAGGGGTAGATGATTTAGGCTGAGGTGTGGTACTCCCCTTGTTTAAGGATTGCCCACGGTTTGGTGTAGAATAAGGCTTGAATGAATCACGAACATTCATTCTAGACTTTCTTTGTTGCTCCACCTTGTGTGCTAGGACACACACTTCGTCAAAGGTGGTATAAGCTTGCAACTCAACCATGTTAGCTATCCTAGGATCAAGCCCTCCTAGGTAACGTACCATGGTCTGCTCTTCAGGCTCATGAATGTCACATTTGATCATGAGTTTCTCAAACTCACGAGTATATTCTTCAACACTCATCTTACCCTGATTCAAATGGTGAAAGAGCATGGATTGATCTTGGACATATGTGGAAGGCAAAAACCGTGCCTTCATCTTGGCTTTCATCTTGTCCCAAGTAGCAATCTTACTCTTCCTTTCTCTAGTTCTCTTAGCAGTAAGGGTTGTCCACCATAAGGAGGCATATTTCCTTAATCTAAGAGCAACTATTTTGACTTTCTTATCTTCTGGAATCTCCTTGAACTCAAAAATACGCTCCACCGTTTGTAACCATTCAATGAACTCATCAGGATCTAACTTACCCTCAAACTCAGGAATATCAACCTTGATCTCATTAGAATTGAAAGTAGGTCGCACTCTTCTTTGCATTCTTTCAAATGGTACTTCTTCTTCAGAGAACGCATTGCTAGCTTCCTCTTCATAGCCATAGTCTGTTCCATTCCGAATGCTTGGTGATTCTTGAAGTTTCTGCTTTTGTTTCATATGGTTTCCAAGCTGTTTCCTCAAGTACTCATTTTGTGCTTTGAGTTCTCGATTGCTCACACTCATTTCTTGCATTTGCTTAAAAAGAACTTCAAGCCTTTCTTCCACAGACATGCTAGTACTCATTGTGATTGCAGGAATGAACGGTTTGTGTTTGATTGTGTTTGAAATGATTTCAGAGATAAGCTGGGAATGACGTGGGGTTCAGGCCAAGTTCTGAACTTGCTCTGATACCAAAAATGATGTAAGTCCAAGGGAAGGATAGCAACCCAAGTTAACCCACGTCGAAGGAAGCTAGAAATCAAGCAATTTCTCACGGCCAGGAGTGGCACGGCCGTGCTTGATGGCACGGGGTGACCGTGCCAATTCACTGCCTAGCTTACCTAGGAAAGCTCTTCTTCACGGTTTTGTGATAGCTTTGAAGGTTTTTGAAAGTTCGATGCAATCAGCTATGTCAAGGCTAGATTTTGTGTGGATAAGAGGAATCAAAGGAGTAAGGAAGTGAGGGAAGTAAAGGAGGATAAAAAGACACTAAGAAGAACAAAGGTAATTCATGGTTTAAGAGGAGTGAAACCAAGAACTAGTTTGTGAACTTCAAGAGTGTTTAATGAACCTTGGATAGTTCTAAGCTAGATGATTAGATAAGATACACCACTAATCATTTAGCTTAGGGCCCTCAATCTTGGATTAGGATAAGATTCACCACCTAACCAAAGATTGAGACTCACTTGATCACCACCTTAATCGGCCACAATTAAGGATAAGCAAGTTAAGTGTTTAGGAAATCACAAGACACAAAGGCTTTTCTCTCTACTGAAAATTCAACTCTATTCCTTCAAAATGAACATACAAGGCTTTATATGGCCTTGAGAGTACACAAATGAGCTTTCCTTCCAAGGGAGGAAAGTCCTTAAACTTGCTAATCACTTCCTAACACACGGTTTACTCTAATACAAACCAAAAGCTGAAAGCTTATTTTACAAAGCACTTAAATTATCTTCCTAAACCTTCCCTATGCATTAAGGAATGTAGATGACTCATTTTCCTAGCTAGGAAGGTAAGAGTGCACGGCTAGCCACCTCAAAAGGACTGAAGAATGCATGTGTGCCATGTCATGCTTGAGTGGTCGAATGAGGGCTTGCAAAATGGTGATGTTTTACTTGCTCCACGTGTCTCTCTCTCAAGTAGCTGAGTGGTGCTTGATCAAGCAGCTCAAAATGACCTGCTTGGCAGCCTTCCCCCTTAAGCAAACCCCTTGAAGGAGGAAAACCACCAAGCTAAGCAACCGGGTGTCAAGCAGCCAGTTTTTGCCTCCACTTGCAACGCATGTTTGACACCTCAAATGATGACTATTTGCTACGTTTCTTACATGGTTGGAAACCTCAAGATGTCTAGTTTACCCTCCTTTTGGAATCGTAGCATTTGGACGTCATTTGCCCCCTGAACAAACCAGAAAACCAAAACCGTGCATTTTGCAGTGCAATCTGGACAGGTTCAAGAGATGAACTGTTTTAAGTAACCAAATGAATTCCAAATGATTTGAAACCAATTGGACTTAAAAGTTAACATCCTGAACTTGATAATCATCCAAAAAACGGACACCAAAATATGCTTTAGGCTGATGTAATAAGATAGCAAAAACCGGGTAAAAATCTGGATGAGAACTCGGGTGTATCACCTTGTGTGTTTGCCATCAAGTGACTCATGGCCGTGACTTTGGAGTTGATTTATTGATTATTTTGGACCAACGAAACGTTATTAGACCTTGAGGATGGACCTCCATCATTCTCCCCATGTTGGGAAGATTTGGTCCTCAAATCAGAAAGGTAACCATCTGCTTCATAAGGGCTTAAATCAGCAACGTTAAACGTAGCTGATACTCCATAATCTCCTGGTAACTCTACCTTGTAAGCATTATTGTTGATCTTCTCCAAAATCTCGAATGGACAATCCGCTCTAGGCATCAATTTAGTTTTCCTTTTGGAAGGAAAACGTTCTTTACGAAGATGAATCCAAACCAAATCACCTGGCTTAAAAAGCTTCTCCCTTTTATGCTTGTTAGCTTGGGCTGTGTATGAAAGTGTAGTTTTCTCAATCTTGGCCTTTACTAACTCATGTAACTTCTGGATTTCTTCCACTCTAGTAGCGGCATCCGCACTTGGCTTTTGATCTAATGGTCGTGGTACAAGATCAAGTGGACTTAGGGGATCAGTTCCATAGACCACCTTAAAGGGAGATAGACCAGTAGCCTTGCTTGGAGTCTTATTGTAAGCAAATTCAGCATGTGGAAGTAACAGATCCCAAGCTTTGATGTGGTTTTTAATCAGAACCCTTAATAAAGTACCAAGGGTTCGATTAGTAACCTCGGTTTGCCCATCTGTTTGTGGATGACAAGTGGTACTGTACTTGAATTTGGTACCCAACTTTTTCCACAAAGTAATCCAAAAGTGACTTAAAAACTTCGTATCTCGATCTGAGACAATGGAACGGGGAATTCCATGAAGTCTCATAACCTCCTTGAAATACAATTCAGCAATATGAGTGGCATCATTAGTCTTGTTGCAGGGAATGAAATGAGCCATCTTCGAAAATCGATCTACGACCACAAAGATAGAATCTTTATTCCTTTGTGTCTTTGGTAAACCAAGTATGAAATCCATACTAACGTCCACCCAAGGCAACGTAGGAATAGGAAGTGGCGTGTATAGTCCCTGGGGAAGCGAATGACTCTTCGCAATTTGACACGTACTGCACCTTCTAATGATGTCTTGAACGTCCTTCTCCATGCCTGGCCAATAATAATGTTCCCTAAGCATAGTTAGGGTCTTGTCTTCGCCAAAATGGCCAGCCAAAGATCCAGCATGGACTTCTCGAATTAACAACTCACGAGTGCTGCATTTAGGGACACATAACCGAGTACCTTTAAAGAGAAACTCTTCTTGAATTAAGAAGTCCCCTTTGGGATGTTTAGTACACTCAGAATATAACACCCCAAAATCTTCATCATTCTGATATAACGCCTTTAGATGCTCAAATCCAAGGATACAAGCATCTAATTGGAACATCAATAGATAACGCCGTGATAGAGCATCGGCGCCTTGATTTAGTTTGCCGGACTTATGCTTGATAGTAAAGTGAAAGGACTGTAGGAATTCCACCCATTTAGCATGACGCGAGTTTAACTTGTGTTGGCCTTGAATATACTTCAAAGCCTCGTGATCTGAATGCAGAATAAACTCACTGGCAATCAAATAGTGGTTCCAATGTTCTAGACATCGAATGATGGCGTAGAATTCCTTGTCATAAGTTAAATATCTCTTCCTGGTATCACATAACTTCTCACTGAAGAAGGCCAAAGGGCGTCCTTCTTGAGTAAGAATGCCTCCAATACCAACCCCAGAAGCATCGCATTCAACTTCAAAGACTTTCTCAAAACACGGTAGGGCTAAAACTGGTGCTTGAGTTAGTCTCTCTTTCACTTCTTCAAAGGCTGCTTGGGCTTTAGGATTCCACGTGAATGAGGAACCCTTAAGAATCTCGGTCATAGGAGCTAAGATAGTGCTGAAATTTCGTATGAACCTCCTATAGAAAGAGGCCAAGCCATGAAAGCTTCGAACGTCATGAATGCTCTTAGGAGCAGGCCAAGTTCGAATAGCCTCAATCTTGTTTTCATCCGCCTTAATACCATCTTCAGAAACAATATAACCTAAGAAGGTAACTTCATGAGTAAAGAAGGTACACTTCTTTAGGTTCCCGAATAACTTCTCCGTTTCAAGATTGAGCATCACCTGAGTTAAATGATCTTGATGTTCTTGCTCATTCTTACTGAACACCAATATATCATCGAAGTAAACAACCACGAACTTGCCCAAGTATGGTCGAAATACTTGATTGATTAACCTCATAAACGTACTAGGGGCATTAGAAAGACCGAAAGGCATAACTAACCATTCATATAATCCGCCCTTAGTCTTGAAAGCAGTTTTCCACTCATCGCCCTCCCTAATACGAATTTGATAATATCCACTCCTCAAATCAATCTTACTAAACACCTTAGAGCCATATAATTCATCCAACATATCTTCAAGCCTAGGTATAGGGTACCTATACTTGATAGTAATTTTGTTTATGGCCCTACTGTCAACACACATCCTCATACTACCATCCTTCTTCGGAACCAAAGGAGCAGGAACAGCACATGGACTTAAGGATTCTCGTACCAACCCCTTGAATATCAGTTCTTCAACTTGTCGTTGAATCTCTTGAGTTTCCTTGGGATTTGTCCTGTAGGCTGGCTTATTAGGCAGAATGGATCCTGGGTTAAGGTCAATATGATGTTGAATGTCACGCTTTGGGGGTAAACCCAAAGGTATCTCTTCTGGAAATAGGTGACTGAATTGATTCAATATGACCTTGGCCATGGGATGGGATGGAAGTGGTGTTTGTGGCTCATCTTGTACTTGCAATATCCACTCTTTCAAGGCTTTGAACTCATGTTGAGAGGCCTTTAAAAGTTGTTCAACATATGTCAAAAGCAAGTCAGATTGATTTTGGCTTTTTTGTGGTTTCATTTTGTGGAGTTCGGATGGTGACATAGGATTCAGAGTAATCTTCTTGCCATCTTTGGAAAAGGAATAAGTATTAAGATAACCATTATGCATAACCTTTCTGTCATACATCCATGGTCGTCCTAATAGAATATGACAAGCATCCATGGGGATAATATCACACCAAAGTTCATCTTGGTAATTCTTACCAAGAGAGAATGAAATCAAGCAACGAGAGTTAACTTGTAATCCCTTGCCTTGATTTAACCATTGAATGTTGTATGGGTGGGGGTGTGCCGTGGACTGAAGGTTCAGTTTCTCAATCATATTCAATGAAACAACGTTGGCACAACTTCCTCCATCGATGATTAACGAGCACACTTTGCCTTGGACTGTACATCGTGAGTGAAAGATGTTCTCACGTTGTTCATCCTTAGCAACTCGTTGATTGCTCAATACCCTTCGAATTACTAGCATCTCACCTTCATCTGCGTTTTCCACAAACTCCTCCTGATCATCTTCATGATCGCTCTCAGCATCTTCTGCCTTTTCCCCTTCTTTCTCCTCGGCAAATTCTCCCTCTATGGCTTCCCATTCAGCTAAGGTGACTACCTTTCGACTAGGACAATCAGAAGCAATGTGTCCTAAGCCTTGGCACTTGTAACACCTCCTTTGGCTTACAGGGTATGGGTTTGGACGTGGGGGGTTTGATGGTGGTGGCCTTTGAGGAGCTTGGTTTTTTGTGGATTATATGGGAAAGGGGTAGATGATTTAGGCTGAGGTGTGGTACTCCCCTTGTTTAAGGATTGCCCACGGTTTGGTGTAGAATAAGGCTTGAATGAATCACGAACATTCATTCTAGACTTTCTTTGTTGCTCCACCTTGTGTGCTAGGACCCACACTTCGTCAAAGGTGGTATAAGCTTGCAACTCAACCACGTTAGCTATCCTAGGATCAAGCCCTCCTAGGTAACGTACCATGGTCTGCTCTTCAGGCTCATGAATGTCACATTTAATCATGAGTTTCTCAAACTCACGAGTATATTCTTCAACACTCATCTTACCCTGATTCAAATGGTGAAAGAGCATGTATTGATCTTGGACATATGTGGAAGGCAAAAACTGTGCCTTCATCTTGGCTTTCATCTTGTCCCAAGTAGCAATCTTACTCTTCCTTTCTCTAGTTCTCTTAGCAGTAAGGTTTGTCCACCATAAGGAGGCATATTTCCTTAATCTAAGAGCAACTATTTTGACTTTCTGATCTTCTGGAATCTCCTTGAACTCAAAAATACGCTCCACCGTTTGTAACCATTCAATGAACTCATCAGGATCTAACTTACCCTCGAACTCAGGAATATCAATCTTGATCTCATTAGAGTTGAAAGTAGGTCGCACTCTTCTTTGCATTCTTTCAAATAGTACTTCTTCTTCAGAGAACGCATTGCTAGCTTCCTCTTCATAGCCATAGTCTGTTCCAGTCCGAATGCTTGGTGATTCTTGAAGTTTCTGCTTTTGTTTCACATGGTTTCCAAGCTGTTTCCTCAAGTACTCATTTTGTGCTTTGAGTTCTCGATTGCTCACCCTCATTTCTTGCATTTGCTTAGAAAGAACTTCAAGCCTTTCTTCCACAGACATGCTAGTACTCATTGTGATCGCAGGAATGAACGGTTTGTGTTTGATTGTGTTTGAAATGATTTCAGAGATAAGCTGGGAATGACGTGGGGTTCAGGCTAAGTTCTGAACTTGCTCTGATACCAAAATTGATGTAAGTCCAAGGGAAGGATAGCAACCCAAGTTAACTCACGTCAAAGGAGGCTAGAAAACAAGCAAACTCTTACGGCCAGGGGTAGCACGGTCGTGCTCAAGGGCACGGGGTGACCGTGCCAACTCGCTGCCTAGCTTGCCTAGGTAAGTCCCTTTCCACAGTTTGAGGTAGCTTTGAAGTTTGTTGGAAGTTCGATGCAATCAGCTATGTCAAGGCTTGATTTTGTGTGGATAAGAGGAATAAAAGGAGTAAGGAAGTGAGGGAAGTAAAGGAGGATGAAAAGACACTAAGAAGAATAAAGGTAATTCATGGTTTGAGAGGAGTGAAACCAAGAACTAGTTTGTGAACTTCAAGAGTGTTTAATGAAACTTGGATAGTTCTAAGCTAGATGATTAGATAAGATACACCACTAATCATTTAGCTTAGGGCCCTCAATCTTGGATTAGGATGAGATTCACCACCTAACCAAAGATTGAGACTCACTTGGTCACCACCTTAATCGGCCACAATTAAGGATAAGCAAGTTAAGTGTTTAGGAAATCACAAGACACAAAGTCTTTTCTCTCTACTGAAAATTCAAATCTATTCCTTCAAAATGAACATACAAGGCTTTATATGGCCTTGAGAGTACACAAATGAGCTTTCCTTCCAAGGGAGGAAAGTCATTAAACTTGCTAATCACTTCCTAACACACGGTTTACTCTAATGCAAACCAAAAGCTGAAAGCTTACTTTACAAAGCACTTAAATTATCTT
>JAKOGI010004541.1:0-20000 GCA_029747015.1 Carnegiea gigantea
ATATAAATGTTTAATCAGTCTATGATCACCTATATGCTTAACTATCCCATAAAGGCCTACTAACTCTGAAGTAAGTTATAAATGCTTAGAACCTTATCGTGTATGAACTCCCAAGTAAAGTTCTATAATTTTATATGTGTACGTGATGGGATATATATACGTACGTATGCTTACTACAACGCACCGCTAAGTGGCGCTGCTTACCCTGGTAAGTACTTAAACCTTACCTTTTCATAAATTAGTATGATAATATGTTGTGTTGATAAATCGATGAAACGAGTTGGTAGTTGATGGTTTGAGGAAATAATTATGAGCGTTCGAGGTTTTGTGGTACGGTGCAAGTGAGGAGGGAGACTGGGTTGTGAAATGACCGCAATCGTATGGATTGCGAGGCCATGTGTTGCTCGATGTGATGAATTAATTATGAAGTGTTTGAATGTGATATATGTGAACCCCTTTCCCTTCTATTTGCTCAAGTTGCATTATGTGCATAAGGGTGAGATTTTCAAAGAAGGATTTCATGTTTTGAAATAATAGTAGCCACAAATATTAGAGCATGATGGCATATTTTAAAGTAAACGAATACAGTTTTGGGAGTGAACCTGCTTGAACGGGGAAATCCTAAAGAGTTTTACAAAGGCGTGAGTTGCATGACAAATGATTTTACCAAAAGATACAACAAAATTACTAGCCGTTATGGCCGATACGCTTTAAGTGGCTAAGATAATGTGTTGCGGACAATATGATATGATGTAAATAATGTTATCCTAGGGGATAAGTCCGGATAAAACCTAGAGGCCCTGACGAGGGCTAATGTAATGGTCCGATATGTTATATGTAGCCATCCTGGGAGTAAGAGCTAAAGCGTGAGCGTTAGGTCTCACTATGGGGTCGAGAATAGTTCTCACCCAATCAGCACCCTGTAATGATCTTATGCCAGAAGTACTTTCGTACTAAGTTAAGAAAAGCAATTGGCTCTTGTCATTTTTTTTTAAACGATTAAAATGGAAAGGAAGTTCTTTTCATGAGCCCAAAAGGCTATATGGAATGATGTATGAAAAGCTTATAAGGGTCTTTACACGGCCAAACGAAATGGAACTTCCTTTGAAGACTAAGAAAATGTTTTCAACGAAAGAAAGAAATCTTTCAATGAATAAGTTATGAAATGATCTTCAAGCATGTTTGAATGTGGATTTTTAGCCTATGTATTAAAGGAAAGTTTTCAATGGATGCATTACGAATGATTCTTAAGTATGGTTGAATCGGATCCTAATCTTATGTGACATCATCCTTATCCATATCAAACATGTCTGACTTAAAGTATATGAGATGAGAAAGAAAGATATAGCACGTTGAAATTCCATGAATGAAGGCGTATCTTCCTAAAAGAATGAATGTTGATATGAGAATAACATGCGAGGGTGTCATACAGCTTAATATGATTTTTAAAGGTACTTAAATGCTTGATATGTGTTTATGCGTGTGACATGTATATTATATGATTGAAATGAAAAAGAAGGATCCCTATGCTTAGCTTATAGAAGGAAGTTTCTATGCTTAGCCTCGTCGCTTATCTAAGTGTTCAATTGCCTGTTAGTGAAGACGTTTGATCATTTAGAATCCTGGAAATGTGTTTAAGTGCTTAAGTGAAGTTTATGGGTTAGTAACATTTCCATAAGAATTCTTATGAACATCTATTATGATAATAAAGTATGAAAACATGATATGTGACTAGTAAGGATAGTATTGCCTGCAATGGTTTTGGCTTTCAGGGGGTTGGGGGACACTCACTGAGCGTGTGGTTGCTCATCCCACTACTCCTTCCCCTTTTCCCCAGGTTTTCTTATGACAGGAAGAAGTTGAGTCAGATAAGTGCAGAAGGAACGTATTATTGCTTGCAAGGCATCGTATGTGCCCATTTGAAGGGAACTTTCGTGTTTAATGAAGTCATCTAATGCATTCTTAGTTTATGAAGGTCTGTAAATAATTATTGAAGTTCATGTAATGTATATGGTATAAAGGTCGCTCTGTATGGCCGTCTGAGCCAACCATCAAGTTAATTAGATGTCCCTTTGGTTTAATTTAGCTATGCCTTGGGATGTAAACCCTAATACTCCGGTTGTGTGAACCGTTGAGTTGTATCTTTTACTTTTTCTGCTTTAATTAACTATTCTGGTTGGTGTACTTCGAGCGGGTGGCTCGTCGAGTTATGAACTCCGGCGTGTGGCCGTTGAGTTATGTTTTATATATTTACGCTTTCGTTAATTTACAGGATTGTATTATAAGGCGTTTAGCCTGGAAACGATCAGTTTTCAGGGAAAACTCTGTCCGTTTCGTCCCAGGAACTAAGTAAGAAGTTAGGAAAGCGTAACGCTTCTAGCCTAGGGGCTGGGGGTGTTACAAAAGGAGAAGCCAAAGAAGAAGACATTCCCTATGAGACGATTAAAGAGGGTGCAAAACTTATCAAAGCCTTGGGTATAGCAAGGGCACATGTCTGAGGAAGAGATTTTTTCTGATAGTTCAGATGATAAAGAAAGCAGTGCTAGGGAGGTTAAAAGTGACGATGAAAGTACTAATAGATCTCCTAAGAAGCGACAAGAGGAAAAGGAACCTTCTGACAAATCTTCACCAAACTCCAGCATAAAGAAAGGCAGGAAAAGGGAGAAGAAGCAAAGAAGCATGAGCCGAAGAAGAAACCAGCCGCCGTCAGGCGATCGCGAAGGGTGCAACGCTTACCCAAGCCTACAGTAAAACAACCTGACATATCTGACGTCCAGATTCCGGAGAGTTCAGATGCCGTAGAAAACATGCCACCCTGAGAGCACGAAGACGTCGATCATAATGCGAACAAGAAAGAGGGGGAAGAAGGGACGCCCATTCAAGAAGCTCCAAAGGCTATTTTAAAGAAGAAAAAGCCTGCATTAAAATCTAAAGGCAAACAACGCATGGAGAAAAAGAATGCTCAATTCAGTACTGGTGCTGCTTTGCCATAGCAGAAAACAAGCAAGTGAGGGCATGACGTTCAGATGGTCCCATAAGAGCAGCCTATAAAATATGAGAAGGGTGGAAATTAAAAGAGAATGTACCAAAAGGAATTCATCACGAGGATGAGCATACGTTCATTCTCATCAATGGTGGCACAGCTGAATGAAGCCCAGACTGAAGTAGTCAGATCAATGGGATTTGATTTCTTCTTGAAGTTTAACCTAAAGCAAATCCTAGGGAAGTTTTCAAAATGGCTTGTAGAGAGCTTTGATCCTGGAAAAGGTTCACGGTCACAGCATTTGATGTTTATCTAACCCTGGGTGTGCCTATTGGTGAAAGGGAAATCATGGAGATCACTAAGTCTTCAACAGATGAAAAATATAATGAGATGCATGCTGCCTGGGTCAAGCAATGGAAAATTGAGCACACTGCCCCGAAACTGACCTGTATGCCAGAGTTCTTTCTGGCTAAAAAAGATGGCGGCAAGGGCTTTAAGAGGAACTTCATCATATATTTGCTGAATTGCTTTTTCAGTGGGCCGAAGAACAGCTACTACAGCAAGTCCATCCTCAAATATGTCAAGGATGTGAATCAGATTGCATCCCTAGACTGGTGCAAGTTTATACTGCGGAAGCTCATCACTAGTGTGAGGTAGTACAAAGAGGGTAAGTCTGCAAATAGGGTGCACTTTGACGGTCTGCTATTTTTCTTAAAGGTGAGTTCCATTACACAACAACCTAGCCCTTTCATAAAAATTAGTGAACAATATGATGAAACATAGTGATCATTTAAAAAGCAATACCAAAATGTGTTACTGATTAACAATTAACCTAATAGTGATCAATAACTTGTTGATTAGTGATCAATTAATTGTTGATATGTGTGTAGGTTACCAAAATGCATGTACCAATAGAATATATATATATATATATATATATATATATATATATATATATATATATATATATATATTTGATCTTTTTGTATTTGCAGATGCTGTACTTAGACAGGGTTGTTTTCATTAAGAGAACGGTGCACAGACAATTCCCTACGATGCCCACTTGGACTAATGAGGACGTCACGAGAAGGATAAAAGCTGAATACAGGAGCAAAGGTTTTGGCAGGGGTGTTATTGAACCTCCCCTAATGTTTCTCAGCGAATGGAGGCTGAGGAGCCAACTCCTGAAGACAACGGGTCGAGTGAAATTGAGGTAGTAAACAAAGCATTCTTGTCTTTTTATGGTGGCATTATGTATAATTAGTTATGTTTTGATTTAATTTAATGATGGTTTACATTGCTTGTTTCAATGTTATTCCTAACGCTTCTAATACAGTCCTTCTGTGCATGGTGATTAATAGACATATTCCTAGTGATTTTTAGAAGTAACATTAGTGATCAAAAGTTGTGGAATTAGTGTACAAATCATATTAGTATGCAGTTGAAGTCGATCTCTCCATTTTTTCAAAGTGTATGTGTTAAAAATAGCATTAGTGATCAATAGTAATGTTCTTAGTGATCAAAGTGCATGTGTTTTTATGAGCAGAATACGTCCTGTTGGTAATCAGTAGAATGTTATTTCTGATCACTACCTATGTGATGAGTGATCAATAGAGATACATGTTAGTGATCACCTAACTTAACTTGTAATGTCTGTCTTTATGTGGATTATCTAAAAAGTGTTGAGCACTCATGTTTTTGGTGATCATTATATATAACATTAGTGATTACTTCAATTGGTGCTTACTTATTTGATATTTTCCTTCACACTCATGTTAATGAAAATCTCAAATAAGTAAACACCAATTTTAGTGATCACTAATATTAGTTATATCAGTTTTCTCTTCATCAGTTTCCAGTTTCACGAATGTTTAATACGTGATCAATAGTCATGTTATTAATGATCAACTAACATATCTATATGTATATATTTTTTCTTTTTACTATTTTTTCCTTTTAAAAATGTAGAAGGATGTAGGCAAGATAATTTCCGCTGCCAAGGAGTTGGCTTCTGCTTACAAAAACTTTATCAGCATCATGGATTCTATGTCAAACAAGTACGGGCACAATGAAGGGCTTGACATCATACGAGATGGAGCAAGGGCAATGTTCACGTCGTTCTGTGATGCTACTGTTGGACATGAACAATCTAGTAAGAGGCCAGTGCGGACGAACTGCCTACGATAAGCAAACGCCAGAATGCAATGAAGGAGGCTACTGCAGAGCTTCGCACCGCTTGTATTCTAAGTGATAGTCATTAATAACAATAGACATGTTAGAGTGATGACAATGTATGAGTTAAAAATTTGCAGAATATCTGGTGTTGGTGATGAGTAGATATGTTATTTCTGATTAGTACCTGTGTCATAAGTAATATTCCCTGTTGATAGATGCATTTTTTGGTGATCTTTAAAAGTAATATTAGTGATCAAAAGTTGTGGAATTACTGATCAGCACAACTCATACTAGTATGTAGTAGAACTTAATCTCTCCTTTTTTTCCCTCCATTGATTAGAATTTAGTTTTGGTGCGGAACAAACATATTATTACTTATCTATAAGAATAAAATTTAGTTTTTGTGTGAAACTCAATCTCTCCTTTTTTACTTCAACAAGTTTAAATTTTCTAAGCAATAGGCATATTGCTAGTTGTCTATAAGCATAAAATTAGTCATAAAATTTTATAATATTGTTTACTATTTTAGCCAGTGTTTATAATTTTATGCATGTAAATTCGGTGATCAACAAGAATGCTATTAGTGATCAATATCCGTCAAATTAGTGATCACTAATAATAATATCTAGTGATCAACAAATATAAGTGATCAGTAGGAACAACATTAGTGACCACACACACATTACTCACTGATCATTCTCAGACGTCCACTCAATGATCACTACATGTATCTTTGGTAATCAAATAGAATAACATTAGTGATTAGTTCATAGAGTCATCAAATACTATTACAACTTCGTAAAAATGGGTTCCTTCCAACAGGGTGATCAGTAGTACACAGTGTATAATCAGATAGAGTAATAATGGTGATCAAAGCATACCTCGTTAATGATCAAATTTCCAATAAACTATACTTATGATTGAAGCTATATACAATGCATTTTCTTTATTGTGAATATTTTCATCTTTTAGTCCTATATGAAACCAAAAAAAAAAAAATCGCAATTGAATTTTTTAAAAACCCCTTGTGCTAATTTATGTCCTTATTAACCAACCAATTCTATTTATATAAATGCCCAAATAATGCCAAAAAAAAGAAAATAAAACACGGGATTCTAAAAAAGAGTGCATAATGATTGTTTAAAACTTTTCCAAGAGACTCTTCAGTTTCTTAGTGCCTGTCTTGCTTTGCTATTGTCTCCCTCTCTTACTATCTCTATCTGTCTCGTACTATCTCTATCTCTCTCTCTCAAGAGACTCTCTCTTATACTATGAATTTGCAATCAAACTAGCATCCTTGAAATCCTTCAACTTTTCAGGATTATTTCTGTACTTCGAAGTTGAAAGTCTTTACTTTTTCTGTGTGCCATACCTCTATTTGTTGAGTTTAGTAGATTCAGTCTTTTTTTTATGCATTTTTCTTTGATTTTTACATGATCTTTGGTTAATTTGTGTGCATTTTCATTCGAAATATGCTTTCACTCTCACATGTAAAACTTGTACTCTGCTTTTGAACTTAAAAAGGTATCCTTTGGTTCTTAGAAATGTACTTAGCATGGCGTTGATCTGTTACTTACGAACCTACTTTTTTTAACATTTAATTTACTCTTCTTATAATATATTACAATTTCATGATGTTTATTGGTATAGTGTGTTTTCAAAGGAGTTATTTTGTCAAATCTTCCAATTTGATATACATTTGCCTTTTCTCTAGGGTTTGGTACTGAGAAACCATGGCCACAAAGAAATTTCAAGAAACAAGTAAGGAAATATTCAGACATTAAGTGAGTATTTGTAGATTACATGTATTATTTTTGATCAATCGTTGCATATTCAGTGATCATTAGCTATAATATTTGTGATCAATTTGCATATGTGTTTCACTATTGATGAATCTCGCCACGTTGTTTGATAAAAATTCAAATTATGAGACACTTTAAATGTTTCCTGCAAAAATTGTGGAAAAACCGTCCAGTAACTGTTTTTCATACTGTCTAGGTAGTTTGTGATTGTTAGGAATGTAATTAGTGATCGTTAGATATAATATTAGTAATTCTTTTAGATATGTGTTTATCTTGTGAGGAATTCCTGTGAGAATTTTTATTCCAAATGATTTTCTTAAACTAATTAACTATTTGCTTCAAAAATGTATTTGCAAAGCCTTGGATGAATTTTTTTCATAAATTTTTTACTTACTATGATCTGCTAACAAAGTAGCCATCCCTCCTTTGTGATTACTAGGCATGTCATTGATGATTAGTAGTGTTCTCGTTGGCGATCAGTAAAGCTATGATTGGTGATCAGGCCTTTTGCCATAACAATAGATGTATGCCTTGTTTGACATATTCATGATTGGTGATCAGTAGTGTTATGATTGGTGACCTGCTAACAAAGCATTGATTGTTGATCAGTATAATTATGATTGGTGATCAGTATAGTTATGATTGGTGATCAATAGTGTTCTTATTGGTGATCAGTATAGTTATAATTGGTGATCAGTAGTGTTCTTATTAGTGATCTGCTAACAAAGTATTGATTGGTGACTAGTAGTGTTGTTGTTGGTGATTAGTAGATTTACGACTACTGATGAGTAGTGTTTGTGATTAGTAGATGTATGTCTTGTTTTCCCTAAATACACACAAACATAGTACATATAATAAATAGCTCCCTTTACCATGTGCTCAGTATTTCTGATGAATGCGGTTGTGATTGCTAGTCATTCGAACTACGATTAGTGATGCATTCTATTACATAAGTTCATTGAAGTATGCTCTCTCTCTCTCTCTCTCTCTCTCTCTCTCTCCCCCCCTCCCTCCCTCTCCCTCTCTTTGTATTATATATATATATATATATATATATCTATATTTTGTTATTATATATATATAATATATATATATAGTATATAATATTATATATAATATATATGTATGTATATGTATGTGCGTATATATATATATGTATAGTTTTATATGTATGTTTTATACATAAATTTCTGGCTTTACTAAGGCCCCAAAATGATCCTACCGAGGAGCAAATTCCTGAACAATTAAAAATGTCATTGAAGACATTATCACTTTAAGTCTATCCTGCAAAGAATCAGAAAGGTAATGCTTATACTAACTCGCCTTTTTATATAGTAATGATTTTCTGTTCAGTAAAGAAGTCAAAAGAAATACATTCTAATTACAGTACAACTTTAAAATTTGCACACTAACTTATCTTTTGTATTCTGCAGTCCTAACATCTCTTTGGATGCAAAAGAAAGTGAGATACCGAACGATGAAAGAAGAGGATCGACTGAAAAAAGAAGTAGTAGTGCTGGTGAAGGGAAAAAAGCATCGTTTCAAAGTGTTTGCTCGGAAAATCAGAAGTGTTGATGATGCTCCAAACAAGTCTAATGAAGAAGACAATTTTGCATGACAACAAGGAATCGAAAGATAAATCCCTGGCTGATGAACAATGAGAAAAGAAAGGCAAGAATGACGCAAATGTTGAAAGCAGTGCAACGCTGAAGGAGCTTCGACAAGATTAACATCTCTCTCAAGAAGCCACTGAAACGCCCAAAAAGAGGCTGACAAGAAATGAAAGACTAAAAGTAAGAGCAATGAAGAGCTCAACTCAGAAAGCATGCTACACATGACAAGCAAACAGAGAAAGCAAAGGAAAAAGAAGAACTTCCCACCCAACCTGTGGACAAAGTTGCTGAAAAGAGGAAGCCCAGCGAAGACCCCGCTGACAAGCCTTTAAGCAAGAAGGCAAAGAGGGACAAAATTTCACTGGAATCGAGAAAGGATGATGAGCCTGCACGGGAAAGTGTAGCCAAAGGTGAGGACAACAAGAAGAGCAGCGAGCAAATCGCTGCTAAAAACATTCCAAGTGATGATGAAGGGCGTTAAAAATCTGTTAAGAAGCCCGAACACAAAGAGAAACATCTTCGAAAGCCTTCACCATACTAGAGAACAAGGAGAAGAGGGAGAAGGGAGAACAACCAAAAAGTACGACCCGAAGGAAAAGCCAGTAAATGACGAGCAATTAGAGATGATGCAGTAGTTATCGAAGGCTGTAGTGCAGAAAGGCCACGTATCTAACATGGAACCTTCCAACAGCTCAGATTCAGAAGAAAATGATCCGAATTATGAATACGAAGAGGATCTTGAGAACGAGCAGATAGAGGTGAAAGAAAAGGTCGTCATTCGTCAACCTGTAAAAGCCGCCCAAAAGAGGAACAAGCCTTCGTTACAATCCAAAGGCAACAGTGCTGATTTGGTGCTGGTGAAAGCAACCAGCTCAAGCAAGGAGCTTCAGATTGTGCAGGAAGAGCGGGCTTTAAATTTGAAGAAGGGTGCCAGTGAAAAGAGAACATACTAGAAGGCATTCATAACGAGAATGTCTACCCGTTCATTCTCATCTCTAATAGCATAGCTCAATAAAGCTCAGGCTAAGGCGGTCAGATCAATGGGGTTCACTTCCTTCGTGAAAGTTAATCTGAAGCAAATCATAGGGAAGTTTTCCAAGTGGCTGGTGGAGAGCTTTGATCCATACGCCGTGCTTCAAACTTCCAGATGGGCCAAAGTTTTCAGCCACAACATTTGATGTGTATGTGACCCTGGGTGTCCCTTTTGGGGGAAGGAAAATCATCAAAATCACCAAGTCTTCCATGGACAAAGAGTATGATGAGGTGCATGCCGCATGGCTCAAGGAATGCAAAGTCTAGCAGAATGCCTTGGAGCTCACTCGAATGCCGGAGTTCATTCTTACTAAAAAAGACAGGGATAAGAGCTTCGAGAGGAACTTCATCATATATTTGGTGAATTGCATTTTCAGCAGACCGAAGAACCACTACTGTAGCAAGTCCATGCTAAAATATGTGAAGGATGTGAGCCAGATTGCATCCCTAGATTGGTGCCAGTTCATACTAGATAAGCTGATCACCAGTGTCAAGCACCACAAGGAGAGTACGGCTGTAAAAGGGGTGCATTTTGACGGTCCGCTCTTCTTCTTGATGGTCAGTTCTCCTATTCAACAATGCAACCCTTGGTAAAATTTATGATCAATATAAGCACACACAGTGATCATTAAAAAAAAAAAAACCAATGCCTTAGTGATCAACAGATAAATGACTAGGGATCAATAACTTATGCTTTAGTGATCAATAAGTTATGCATCAGTGATCAAGTGTTGATATTTGTATAAGTAACATAATTCCTTGTACTAAGTATTTTTTTGATGTTTCTATATTTACAAATGTTGTACTTAGGCAGAGTTGTCTTCATTAAGGAAGAGTGAAGAGACAATTCCCTACAATGTCTGCATGGACTAATGAGCACATTAAGAAAAGGATTGAAGACGAGGACCGAAGCCATGGTTTTGGGAGAGGCACCGTTGAACCTCGCCTGAATGTCCCACACCCAATAATGCCTCAGCAGCATCTCTCAAATTCAGATAGTAAGCAAAACATGCTTATCTGTGCTGTAAATTATTTAAGAAACCCTCATTGGTGATCAATACGATTAATGATCTTTTTACATAAATTAGTGATCATTTTAGAATGGAATCCTTCTATGCATTATGATCAATAAAAGTAATATTGGTGATTAAAAGCTATATAATTAGTGAGCAAAAGCTAATTAATTAGTAAGAGTTTGTTTAGTAATTAAATAATAATGTTGTGATTAGTTATCAAATGGGCATAGTGCTAGTGATAAAGTAGATAAATCTTTTGTTGTTTCTGCACGATGTTTAAAGTCTAATATGATAAGATGTTTATTTTTCAAAAAAAAAAAAATGGAAAGCCATGGTGAAGAAGGTTGTTGGTAAAGAGACATTCGAGGGAGCATTTGATTTCTCACAACCACCTGAGGCTCAAATTGAAGCTGCTAAACACATAAAGAAGATAGAATTTCAGCTAATAAAACAACCCCCTTTATGCGCATTCCTTAGAGTTTCATCTTTGCGTGTGAATGGCGATCAGTAGTGTATGGTGATCAATACTTGTGTGATCAGTGATTCAATATAGGTGGAGAATATTGATCACCCCCAACTTAACTTTAATTTCTAACTTTGTATGGATTATGTACTAACTGATTTCAGTGATCATTATCAATAATATTACTAATCACTGAAATTAGTGTCTACTTATTTTATTTTTTGGTTGACATTTATTTCTATTATATATAGTAATTACTATAGACTGATAATTGCCATAAGATTGGTGATAACATTACTTATTGTTCGAACACTACTTGTTTTTTGGATTGCTCTTTGGTTGGTTATCACTAGAGATGTTATCTATGATAAGTTGGCATAAGATTGGTGATTATATTACTTAGTGTTGAATTTTTTTATCAACATTGCTTTTATTTCGGTTATTCTCTAGTTGTGATCATTAGAGATGTTATTTATGATCCGTTTTCATATGATTGGTGATCATATTACTTATTATTTACTTTTTTGTCATGACTGCTTCTATTTCAATTCTTCTTTGAGTTGTAATCAATGCTCACATAATCAGTGATCAAAACTCATGCTTTTAGGGATACGTTTTCTGTTCAACACTTTTACAATTCGGTGATTGTTCAGTGAGTGATCAACAAGCACGTTATAACTGATCAGCTAGCATATGTATTTATTTTTTCTTTTTTTGAAAATTGCAGAAAGATGTTGACAAAACCATTTCTGCCATGAAACAATTGGTGTTGGCTTACAGAAACTTCACAACTGTCATGGATTACATGTGCAAGAAGTACGGTGAGAGTGAAGATCTTCGAAAGATACAAGATGAAGCGAGGGCAATGTTCATCTCATTCTAGAATGCTCGTGCCACAGATCAAGAGTCTTAGAGAAAAGGTCGGGTTTTCAACACTGATGTTGTGAAGGAGGCTATTGCAGACCTTCAGAGTACTCACATGGAGTTTCAAAGGCTTCAACCGAAGCAGAAAGCAAACAATGACCTCTGTGCTCCTTCATTTAACTCTACACTTCCACTTCATAAACCAGATGGTGAAGCTCAAATTCTGAGACACACATTAGTTGCAGATGCCAGCGCCATTGTTGAAAAGGATGACCACCGTGAAGATGTGGTGCTGGATCAGCCAAACAGCGTTACGAAGAAGAATGATACCATCCCTTCATACAGTCTAGGGCTGGGATTTAGTCAACCGGACAGCCAAAGTCCAGTTCCTCAAACCAACTCTGTGTCTGATCTAAGCACTACTAGGAGTAATGACGATGATGGCGATGAAGATGTCGACGACGGGCTCTATTGAGATTCCCATTAAGGAACACTTCTCAAGAGAACCGTGAGCTCAGTATAAAGAAATCAGCTAAGAATAAGCCTAAAGAAGGTGACAAACTTCTTCTAAAAGGGGTGAGGTTAGGAAGCACAGTTTCAAGATTAAAAAATTAACCCTGCAGTAGACCACTGGCATAAAAGTACCACCTTCTCACAATGCCAAAGAGCCAGCATAACATGGAAAACAAGCATTGCCATTAGAGGCTCAGCATAAGCAACCCCAGGGTGAGAAGACTGATAGTGGTCCACCAGCCAGACACAAAGCTGCCAAACAGACCTAGCCTGCTGTGCATGGTGAATGTGGCAAGCAAACACCTGAACATGCTGCTGCAAACCAGCCAGGGCAATAGCAGAAGCTGGCATCGAATGCACAGGCACGTCAAAAACAAGCGAGTGGGGAGAAAGCGAAGTTTTCTCATAAGGTGAAGCCCACTATGTAAAGCAGTATCAGCGATAAAAATGACAATTGCCCCGACTGTCAAACAGGCAGTTAAGTAGAAGAAAAGAAGTCCTAGGGCTTATGGTGAGAAGCAAATACTTGATTCCAGCAAGCCCAAACTGACAAAAGAGGTATTGCCCTAAAAAGATCATAAGAAGCGTGTGGGTGCTACAAGAACTCCAAAGAAGTAGGAGGAAGTAGGCCCATCAGATGCACTGAGGAAGCGACAGCCTGAAAATCTACCTCTAACCTATTGGTCCCCGTATGTGATCTGGCTAACAAAGCTCAATAGTGAATTCTCTCAAGATGAGCTGCTCTTATCTGAGTATGTTTTTGGTAAGGTTAAATATATGGATGACGGGTGATAAGTGATGCTTTTAGCAAAGCACTCTATTGCGCAATTAATAATCTGTATGATTGGGGATCAGTAGCTTTGTGATTGGTGATTAGTTTTGTCATCACTTGTGTAAATATCTATTTATTTCTCACCCTCATGCCTTATAATTTTCAATGTTTATCATGAGTGATCAACAGTTATGTGATTGGCGATCAACTGTTATCTTTGTTGCTGGTGGGTATTTGATTTACTCTTTATAAATGTTTACTTCTTCCCTATTTTTGTCTAGATGGTGTTGATCAAATGTTAATTGCTTGTGATCAACATGGGTGTAATTGGTGATCAATGGTTATGTGTTTGGTGATCAATGGTTTTCTGATTTACGATTAATGATTATTAGCTTGGTGATGAATAATTGTGTTTGGTGATCAGTAATTTCTTGCCTGGTGATTAATTTGGGATCACTTGTGTAAATGATTACTTCTTCCATCATACAATGTAATTCCGCTGCTTATATGATAATTGATGCCCTTTTGGCAAGTGAACGTGTTGTCTGGTCATTAATCAACAATTTGACATTCGTGATCAGTGTCTTTATTCACCTTAGGTTTATGCAAATTTTCACAACACATAATTTAGTAGAGATATAAAGAATGACCATCAAACATAGCTTTGGTGATCACTGACATCATTACTGTTGATAAGCAACTGTAGTTCTCCTTGTGGGCAAAAGCAATAGTAACAATCACCAGGAACTGACCTATTAATCGGTAAGCAACTGTAAGTGAAAAGATGTTGATCATCTAAAAAACATTTAGTGATCACCAAAAATACTTCTAGCAATCCCAAACATACATCTTTTGATCACCACTACTAGACTTGTTGATGAGACACTAGGTCTCATTCTTTATAAAAACATATGCTGCTATCCAGATGAGAGCCAACCCCAAGCACAGCAAAATAAACATATTAACAAATATGATTCACCCAATATTAGCATATTTATGGCGTAAGCATGAGAACATGTTCTGATCACCAAAAGATAATCGTGATGACCACCAACACTGTAATTATTCATCACCAAATGATATCTTCTATAAAAACATATATGATGATATTTGATCAGAATAAAACACAAATACAATAGAGTAATGCTCTTTCAAGATATCACTTACAATATATTTGATGAGAAAACCAACATATTTATGTTGAAAATCACATATTGATATAGTGATCACTAAATATGGTTGTAATGATCACCAAACATAGCTCTAACGATCACCAAAATGGGTACTATTGACCAGTAAATGATATCTTCTTTAAAAACATGTACTATCATGTTTGATTGGAATAAAACACAAATATAACATGAATATGTTTGGAAAAAACCAACATATTTTTAGTGATCACTATAAAAGTTCCTGTGATCATCAAACCTAGCTCTAATGATTCGACCAAACATTTACAATTTTAGTGATCCCTGACAATATGTTTCTGTTGAACACCATACATTGATATAATGATCAATAAACATAGCTCTAATGATCACCTAATACAGCTATAATAATCTTCAAAACTGGATCTATTGATCACCAATTGATATCATCCATAGAGGCATAAATTATCATTCTTTATGATCATAAACCATAATACAAGTATCTTTGATAATATTTTTCATGCAATAGCAACATACACAAAAGATCCTGTGATCACCAAACACAACTCTATAGGTCACCAAATCAATTTCTAAGTGAGGCCAAATATTACAACTTTACAAGCACATTTCCATCATTCCAATAGCTGATCATCAAAAGGAACACTAATGATAAGTAAAAGCAATCCTAATGATCACTAACTAATACCTGGTAAAAACTGATTGTTTTAATAGAAGAAACACACACAGCCATATATACCCCTAGAGATAGTGCACTAGCGTCTCCTTTTCGGACAGTTTCTACTATCATAGGAAGCAACCTGATTATAGCAGTGGCACATTCGCATCCATGACTAGTGGTCAACAGCCCTCTCAACCCCCATCTTCATCCTTTTTCCTCTTCCTTAGTTACGGACATCAGGGGTGGATGTATCTCAATGTGGTCTGGCACTGCACATCCAAAGTAGTTCTGCAGATCGGCTGTTGTGTTAGTCGCTAACTCACCACCCATGTCATGAATTTAATGCTCGATTGAAATCATTGAACTTAACAACAGCTGCAGCTTGGCGGGGGTGTGCCCAGCCAAATCCATGCACTTATAAAACTGAGACCACACATCACCTATGAGCTTATTTTTTACGGCTATTTCTCCACAAGCATATCTTACAACACTATCAAACTCATACATCAGTGCATTTGCTGCCATCTTTGTCCACCTATTAATGCTATAGGCTGCCAAAATTTCTCTTAGTGAATCAGATGTGAAAATGAGCAGCATGTGAGCGCAAGGAATCCCGTCCGAGTCGAAGAAGTGGCATGAGCACTGGCACTCAGAAGTGGGCTCATTATACACCACATAACTGATCCTAGTTTTGTTCTCATAATTGTGCTTGATCTCATAGGTCCGGTCACCCTCTACATTAGTGATACCCTGCACATGGCAGTACATCCGACCGATGTATAACTGTCTCTGGAACACGTAGAAGTTCGTGTGAGTGTACATGTTCCTTGCATGCTTTTCAATCTTATAGGACGTCTTCAATTTTGGAAACGATGTTAAAGAAGCATTTTCAGCCTTGTGCTCAAGGTGGCGTTGTGACTCCACAGTGTTCACAAATCTAACCCAGAATTTTACCAAACTGATGTTGGGATACGTTAGGGAGCCAAACATAGAGTTTTGACTCTCAGAATCTGACGTTGTCCTTAAAATACCCCTAAGAAGTCCTTCTTAAAGTAGACATACACCAAAGCTCTCGAATATTGTATATATGGTGTAGCCACTCGTTGTCGGACAAGTCAAACTCCTCTAGCATCTCCCCCCAAGACTCCTCGAACTCGTCGAGAGAGTCTGATGCCCACAGGCACCCCTTAATATGCTTAATGAAATCCTTGCAGCCATTCAGTGTGCGCCCACCTTCTCAGTGAGCTTTCTTATGATGTGCCACATGCAGAATTGGTGGCTTGATGTCTCAAAAGCATCGGGTATTGCCTGTCTGATCACCGAATCTTCGTCCGTGATCACTGTTTTTGGTATATGGATGTCCATGGCAATCAGGAAGCTGTTGAACAGCCATGGGAAGGACTCCACCTTCTCATCCCTCAACAGACCGACACCAAAACAAATTATCTGCCTGTGGTGATTAGCCAAGTGAATGGTGCAAACACCACTGAGTACCGATTAGTCTTGTGTGTCGTATCGAATGACATTATATCACTGAATATGGCGTAGCTTCTTTTGCTCATAGAGTCTGACCAAAGCACATTCTTCAATTAGTTGTCTTTATTAACCTGATTGTCAAAAAGAAGCCTAGGTCAACTGCCTTTTTGTTCTTCAGCACATCTACAAACATGTTGTGGTAATTTTGTAAGTCCTTCTACATGCAACCAATGTTTTCGTACCCGCCAACTTGTTCTTTTAGGAGGTGATACACCTTTGACGACCCTGCATTAGCTCGAGCATACTTGCATACCATGCCTTTATGGACGGAGCTGACATTTCTGTTTGAAGTAAGGAACTGCCTCCTACTGGGTGTGCACAAGGGGTGAACATGCCCCTCGTGAGACTTGATTATTTCAAACTTTCCATCGTCGGTGGACCTTAAGAGAATATGAGCTTGGCACCCTTCTTTTATCTCCGCGTGCTTTCTCCTTAGTTTCCCCCCTTTAGGGTTGTCTCTGGCTTGGGACGTGGCTTAGGCTGTGACCGTAGCAATTTCTAGCAACTTGGCAGGTCGATGAAATCCGTCTTTGGAGCACACATACCATTTCCAAGACTTCCTCGCCTTATTCTTCCCGGTAGGACCGCTGTAGATACTAAGCTAACATAAACAGCATATCTCTTGTAGAATTCAAGGCCGTCATCAACCGTGTCAAACACCATGCCCAACCTCGGTGCAAGCATCTCATCATCACAGTTCGGTACCCACTCACCTCTGTCATCTATCGACGAATCCATAACTACTGGCGTGGATGACGCAGCATGTCCTAGGCAAACATTGGAAACGCAAAAGGTTAACATTAAATAATAAAAACGGCAGCCAACACAAACTCATTAATATAAGCAGCGCACTAGAGTCTGTCTATGATAAAGGAACCCGCAACGACTGCACTTGGTTAGTGCCTTTGACAGTAACCATATGATGACCACTTGCTGCCATATATTAGACTACCTGTATCAAAAAAAGTGTCTCCTTCAACAAGTTGAAATTTTCCAGGTAGCAGACATATTATTAGTGATCTATAAGTTGTCATAAAATTTTACAATATTATATACTGTTTCAGTTAGTGCTTATCATTCTATGCATGTAATTCAGTGATCAATAAGAATATTGCTAGTGATCAATAAGTATAAAATTAGTGATCACATATGTTTCTCCTTCCTAATAGCATAAATTTTTCTCATTGTTTATTTGGTGATCAGTAGACAAGTGTTTTGTGATCAGTTGGTTCCAGATCAGCGATCAAATGATTTTGTGTTCACTTTTTTTTTTGCACTCTATTAGGATCAGTGATCAATGAGCATAAAATTAGTCATTACAGTATAGTGATCACTGGAAAACATATCTAGTGACCAAAAAATATATAATTAGTGGTCAACTTTATAAAATTGTTTACCGGTTCTGCCAGTGTTTATAATTTTATACATGTAATTTCGTGACTAGCAGATATGTTGTTAGTGATCAATAGGCATAACATTGGTGATCATAGATGTTACTTGTTCCTTGTATATTTGGTGATCAGTATAAAATTGTTTTGTGATCCATTGGTTGCAGATCAGCGATTAAATGAGTGAGAGCTCTTTGTTTTTTGTTTTCTTGACACTTTGTTAGGATCAATCCCTCACAATATGGCCATCACTGGGAAACTTATTTAGTGATCACCAAATATAAGATTAGTGATCAGTGGGAATGCTATTTGTGACCACACATATTACTCAGTGATGATTCCTAGACATCCCTCATTGTCCACTCGGTGATCACTACATGCGTGTTTGGTGGTCAAATAGAATAAGGTCAGCGATTAAGTCATCGGGTCATCAGATACTGGCACAACTTCATAGAAACGAGTTACTCCCAATGGGGTGATCAACAGAAAACAAGACAGTGATCAGATAGTGCAAGAATGGCGATCAATACATATGTCATCAGCAAGAATATATTATATATATATATATATATATATATATATTATATATCTATATACACATAACATATAGATAATACACACACATGCGCGCACGCACACACGCGTGCACACACACACACACGCACATACACACACACACCTATAATATATATATATATATA
This sequence comes from Carnegiea gigantea, assembly GCA_029747015.1. Taxonomy (NCBI): domain Eukaryota; kingdom Viridiplantae; phylum Streptophyta; class Magnoliopsida; order Caryophyllales; family Cactaceae; genus Carnegiea; species Carnegiea gigantea. The sequence goes on from JAKOGI010004541.1 coordinate 18,686, forward strand.
TATATATATATATATATATATATATATATATATTTATATATATATATATGGATCTACATCTATATATATACTATATATATATATATATAATATATATATACATATATTATATATATATACATATTTATATATATATATGTATACATATATATGTATATATATATATATACATAGAAATGGATGAGTATATATCGATTGAAATCATTGAACTTAACAACAGCTGCAGCTTGGCGGGGGTGTGCCCAGCCAAATCCATGCACTTATAAAACTGAGACCACACATCACCTATGAGCTTATTTTTTACGGCTATTTCTCCACAAGCATATCTTACAACACTATCAAACTCATACATCAGTGCATTTGCTGCCATCTTTGTCCACCTATTAATGCTATAGGCTGCCAAAATTTCTCTTAGTGAATCAGATGTGAAAATGAGCAGCATGTGAGCGCAAGGAATCCCGTCCGAGTCGAAGAAGTGGCATGAGCACTGGCACTCAGAAGTGGGCTCATTATACACCACATAACTGATCCTAGTTTTGTTCTCATAATTGTGCTTGATCTCATAGGTCCGGTCACCCTCTACATTAGTGATACCCTGCACATGGCAGTACATCCGACCGATGTATAACTGTCTCTGGAACACGTAGAAGTTCGTGTGAGTGTACATGTTCCTTGCATGCTTCTCAATCTCATAGGACGTCTTCAGTTTTGGAAACGATGTTAAAGAAGCATTTTCAGCCTTGTGCTCAAGGTGGCGTTGTGACTCCACAGTGTTCACAAATCTAACCCAGAATTTTACCAAGCTGATGTTGGGATACGTTAGGGAGCCAAACATAGAGTTTTGACTCTCAGAATCTGACGTTGTCCTTAAAATACCCCTAAGAAGTCCTTCTTAAAGTAGACATACACAAAAGCTCTCGAATATTGTATATATGGTGTAGCCACTCGTTGTCGGACAAGTCAAACTCCTCTAGCATCTCCCCCCAAGACTCCTCGAACTCGTCGAGAGAGTCTGATGCCCACAGGCACCCCTTAATATGCTTAATGAAATCCTTGCAGCCATTCAGCGTGCGCCCACCTTCTCAGTGAGCTTTCTTATGATGTGCCACATGCAGAATTGGTGGCTTGATGTCTCAAAAGCATCAGGTATTGCCTGTCTGATCACCGAATCTTCGTCCGTGATCACTGTTTTTGGTATATGGATGTCCATGGCAATCAGGAAGCTGTTGAACAGCCATGGGAAGGACTCCACCTTCTCATCCCTCAACAGACCGACACCAAAACAAATTATCTGCCTGTGGTGATTAGCCAAGTG
>JAKOGI010004542.1:2500-22500 GCA_029747015.1 Carnegiea gigantea
GTTCGAGAGACCGATCGCGTGTAGGCGTAGTGGCGGCAGCACTTCCTCCGCATATTCTTCTCCCATAGTAACCCAGCTCCAAGATCAGTTGCAAACGACACAGAATGAGCTGCAAACGACTCAGGCTCGACTTCATTCGACAGAGGAGGAGCTGAGGAGTACTAGGGAGGAGTTGAGTAGTACTAGGGAGGAGTTGAGTAGTACTAGGGCGGAGTTGGAAGCTACCAGGAAGGAGATGGATGTGCAACGGATTGGGCTGCTGGAGCTTAATGCTCGGTTTGATAGCTTTTCAGCACTGCTTGGCCACCCCACCTGTGCCGACAACTCTCAGGCATCGTCGTAGATGTAGGTATGTGTAGATGTTCATGTTAATTGTAAATTCGGCTATGTGTAGATGTAGGCAGCGTCGTACTCTGTCACATTGTAATTTCATGCACGTGACCGATGGAACGCTGTAATTGTTGTGTTCGTGGAATGCGAAATTCTGGATATTTTGGTGCTATTTGTGTAATCTCGATTTAATTTAGAGATGCTCAACTAAATGGTATGTATATAGCAAACAATATGCCCAGGTTGGAGACCGAAATTGGTATTCTGGTCTCTGTTAGAGACCGAGATGCTAGTTTGGTCTCCAACGCAGGCTAGCAGGAACCTCAGCCTGTGTTGGAGACCAACATGAAAATCGGTCTCCAATTGAGACCGGAAACCCGGTCTCCAGTGGAGACCGACACAATATATTTGGTCTCAGATTGAGACCACATATATTGGTCTCCAATTGAGACCAACAGTTTTGGTGTCAATTGGAGACCATGTATATTTGGTCTCTAATGGAGACCACGGAAGTTGGTGTCAATTCGAGACCAGCCAACTCGGTCTCTGTTAGAGACCGACATTCCTGGTCTCTAATTGAGACCAGAACGTTTGGTCTCAATTAGAGACCGGCTTATTTTTGGTCTCAGATGGAGACTGGATTTGCTTGGTCTCAGTCAGAGACCGATAACCTGGTCTCAATTAGAGACCGGCACATTTGGTCTCAATTAGACACCACTATGCGCTTTTTGGTCTCTAAATTTGAATTGCTACCAAAGGTTTAGAGACCGAAGATTTTCGGTCTCTGTTTGGTCTCTAAAATTATTTAGAGACCGGCTTGCCTCAGTTAGAGACCGAAAGACTTCGGTCTCTAACTGGGCGCTTTCTTGTAGTGTTAATTGCTCATACTGGCACGGACCCTTATGCTTTGAAAATTAAAAGCAATTTAACATCTTTTAGTGGTAATATATTGATAGTATTATCTTGTACATAAAAGATCCATAATTTTGATTGTATTATATATAATATTTCTTGTTTATGTTTATATGATGCTTAAAGAGATAGGAAAATATAAAAACAATAGTAAAAATCAATATCTTTTATTATTTCTCGATATTGTATCTTTATAGTAAATAATATGAGAGAAACAAGATTCAGATGGCTCGACCATGTGAAAAGAAAGAGTGTGGACGCTCAAGTGAGGAGATACGAAAGGGTTAACATCCCAGAAGGGAAAAGAGAGAGTGGGCGACCAAAAAAGAGTTTGGACGAGGTCCATGGCTCAAGATAGAAGTCCATGGCGGGATAGGATTAGGATCTTAGATCGCTGATAGGTGGCTTCGTAGTTATCTTTTGATTGCGGTAGGATAGATTTGATTGTTTTTTGGTTATTGTATTTGTATGCAAGTAGTACTTATATCTGGAAAGAAACAGTGTTTGCCTACGTATGTTGGCTAAGGTATGGTACTTTCCTCTGCTTTGTTGTACTAATATTTACTTAGTTATTACTCCTAATTTAATGCCCCTTAGTTCAATTCCGTGTTGCTTATCCTTAGTGTTGCCTCATAAAATGTGTTTACAAAATCTTTCTTCTATAAAATGTTTACACAAAATCCTTCCCCTATAAAACATTTTCACAAAATCTTGTTTTGTGAGTCTCTTGGAATTAGCCTCTCAACGGGCAATCATACCAGTTGAGCTAAGGTTGCCTACATCTGGATCTCCCCAAACCCCGCAAAAGCGGGATCCACATTGGGAAGTGTTATTGTTGTTGTTGTTGTTATAGTAAATACGAAAGAGAAAATATGCGTGTCTTTGATGTCTTTATAATGTTCAAATATTTTTACCAAATTTTGGATAAAAATTAGAAATCTAGCATGCACAATAGATTATCCGCAAGTGGTGGATCTATTTTATTATAGTATAATGTAGTATTTTTAATAATATTTACAGTGGTACTAGTAACATACAAATTGTCATTAAATTTACACAATCTTTTTTTGAAAAGAAAATGTTTCGTAAATTATTAATTAACTTGTACTTTTTTTAAAAAATGATTAATTATTTTAAAGCTTTGTAGGGGTGGCACGTGCCAAAAATTTAGAGGGGAAAATAGGAAACCAAATATGGGCAATAGATTTTTCATAATCAGCGTATTTAGTTGATTATCATGTAATGCATTATTTCTGATAATATTGGGAGTAGTGTTGGCAATATGACATAATGGTTTATTCTGATTAAATATTGTCTTTTTTTCTTGGAAAGAAAATCTTCCAAATTGCAGTTAACTTTATAAAATCTTTCCATGTGTCAAACTTCTAGAGGGGTTCATTTTGTATATATATATGTGTGTGTGTGTGTGTAGATGTGTGTGTTGATTTCTTTTACTAATTTAAACATCCTATTTTTGGTACGTATTTACATAGAAGTAACACAGATTTGTATGAATTTGTCATGCACACAGCTGAAACATATGGGGCTAACATAACTATTTGCATCCATCCACTCCCATTATGAGCAACGAAGGCTTCCTCGATACATACATAGTTTGTCAACATTATTTTGGTTACACATGTACATAGATACAATGAACTTCTAATGATCGGAAAAAATAAAAAAGAATTGCCTATAAACACTGATGACGCACATTAATAATGTCCAAATTTGTGTGATGTCATCTCAATCAAACTTGGACACAATTTAAATCTAGAAAAATTTGAAGAAATTAATAACTTACTGAAATCTATGAGAACAAGTTTTGTACACGTACTCTTATAAATGTATCTAAATTTTTAAGAAAATTAAGTACATACAATCATTGAAGTACCTGGCCGAACTACCGCTATAATTAAAGACTATATTCAAGTAACTTTACACCCAAAAATTGCTATCGTAATTGTTAAATTTTATATATTAATTGGACTTTAATGAAGAGTCGTACATATAAATTCAAACAAGCTTATAATCCAAAACCAATTAGTAATGGATGGAATAACTTACAAGCTTATATACATACTCAAACTCTTTAATTTTTTTCAATGTGGAACAAAACTTATTTGTATATACTTTCATTTTATCAGCATGGGATAACATCTACTTTCATACAATCATACTCCAATAGTGATCGATAGAGTATAAACGACCTCAATCACAAGCAAAATTCTCACAGCCAATTACTTATATCACGAGAATTATGGGCATCATTTATAGACAACCTCAAGTCACAACTCACAAGTGATACATTGACACGACCCTTTCTTATAGTGAATGCTTTAGTTACATTTGATATCCCAAATCTTGTACTAGTTTCTTTCCTCTTGGATTTTCACAACTCAAACCAAGTGAAACAAAGTAAGGAACAAAAAAATCTCATTACAAAATCATAGTGTAGATGAAAATCAAGAAATACTATAAGAACGAGAAGAGGCGGGGAAGCTGAATGATTTCTAACTCCGATCTGGATCGCCTAATCGAGGAAAAAATATGTAAATTTACGTTTCGAGTGCTCTTATCTTGCTAGCACTAGATCTCATTGAGGAACTTGTTTAATGCTTCTCAAATCCCATAGATCATCCTCCTCCAAAACATCACTGTAAAACATTGCATGACAATGATCATTTTCTTGCTCCCAAAAAGAAAACCAAACAGACCCCCATGACATTTGCTCGTCCACCAGCACCTCCGGCCTCCACCAAGCCCTCCAATCTTGATCATTACATGCCATACTCAATCCGTCATCGTTGCCATCATTCTCAACCACCGAGGCCGCTGCCGCCACCGGACAACTCCCTTCCGCCCTATCACCCCCATGACTCGCCGCCTTCTCCTCCTGCACTGCCGCCGCCACCGCCACCGCCGCTAGACTTTGCTTCTGAACTTCCCTCTTTGAGACCTTCTTCTTCTTGGAAGTAGTAGTAGTACTACTACTACTAGGTGTAGTCTCCATCATTTTCTTCTGCTTCTTCATTATAGAAGATCAGGGTTTTTTTTTTTTTTTGGGTGGGTCGTGTGTTGTGCCTGTGTTGGGATGACAGAATTAAAGTGGCGCATACTTAGATATTTATAAGTTCGAAAAGAGGGAGAGATTGTTTTATGGGGGACCTAATTTCTGGGGGATTGGACAACGTAGATGGTGAGATTCGAGAGTCGTATGTCCATACGTTTCACAGATCACATGGCGTTTTCTTGTCCTCATTTGAGCCTTTGAACAAACAATGCTGACCTTGGAGATGGGGCCGCCAATAATTTAATGTCAACCAAATCATATTTCATTTAATTGTTTAATTTTATTCTTAATCTAAAAATATTACAAGCACTTATTTGCTTTTCACCTGAATTTATAATATTTGGACTAAAGGTTATAGTCTAATGGTTAAAATAGAGATCCTGAGTACATTAATCTTCAAGTTCGATTCCTCCATCCCCTATTATATTGTAACTATAATATACTGTCTTTTGTGACTTCTATGACTAAAAAAAAAGAAAAAATTTGGATATTTATATTGTAACTACACTATACTCTAGCATTCAAAGCTAAGTAATGATCATCTTATAAATAAGAATTGAAGTAGAACTTTCACGATATAGATTTTATAATTTATAAAACTTTAACATAAAATTTTATATAACGAGATCAAATATTGAATGACCTAAAGTTATTTATAGTAATAAGGAACCAAACATATAGTACACCTGATAAAAAAGATGAATTACTTCTTAACTTTAGGAGGATTATGACATAACTCCGACGTATTCAATCTTATATTTGTCATATATGGTACTATGCTTAGATTAATAAGAATGAATTAATATGACCCGCCGTAGATTGCGAAGGTCAATTTGTTTGGGGGGGGTTGATGATATGCTATGATTAGGACTCATGGCATGCAGAACACAACCAGGGAAAAAGCCACCATATAAAACACAAGATGATACGTGTGGGCCCAATCATGCTGGGGCCCATTAAGTGTCGGCCAACGATAGTTGGCGTACAACTAAGGCACAAGTTGCCAAATTTACGAGGACAACCTCTCTCATCATATGTCGGCTGAACCATTTAGTGGGTCAGCTCATCAACATTTGCCCTTGAAGCAGTTGGTATTCCCTTTATTTTTTAGTCTTTGTTTTGGAGACAATCAAGTTATTTCATGACTTTATATTTCGGATAAGAGTGTAAGACTCAATCTTCAGGAAAAAAAAAAAAAAAAAAAAACTTTCTTTTGTTTTTATAGCAATGTCCCGTTCATCGACATCGAAACCAGGGAATCATTGTCCTGTAAACAAATATCTTAGTTACATTTGTTTTATTCTATCTGTTAAAATTAAAGTGATAGGAGAAGTAATTAAAGAGAAGAAGCGCATATATAATAATGGTTCATAATTTTGAATTACAAATGAGGGTCTGTATTTTTTACATCATTCTACAATTTAACTTTTTTTCTTTTCTTTACATTTTATTAATCACCAACTTGAATCACTAGATAAAATAATATGTTATGGACCTCATCACTAACATGCTATTTGGTTTTAGACTTTTATTTTGTATATTTGTGTCAATAATTATAGACTAATTATTCATATATTTTTTCAAAAATTGAATAATTAATCTATAATAATGAAATTTTTGTAAACATATAATAAGGAATTTAATATAAAAAGACCACGCAATTACAATAGTTCGACTCTTATAAAATTACAATAGCTTGATTAAAAAAATACATGAGTTTGAAATTTAAAAAAAAACAAATACAAGAGTTGGACTAAAAATTAAGATACAATATAACACTTCAACTAAAAGAATACATTACAACATGTCATTTACGACATTCGTATATGTCACTGTCATATTTCTTCAACCAAGTCTATCTAGAAACGCACACGTGTTTCAAGGTCTCGAACTTATATTATTCTACTTAAATAAGTCACATAACATGGATGAACTTCACATTGAACATTATGCTCCGGAGTATTTTTACCTTTTTTTTTACCACGCTCTAATGGATCCCCCCCCCCAAAAAAAAAAAGTCCCAAGTGATACAAAATGACGTTGTCTAAGGGTGTAGTTGGCCAAAAAAAAAAAAGGGAAAAAGGAGGCAAGCGGATCAGAGCCATGAGTTGGACTGCAGGACAGGTTGGAAGGATCAACATTGCATGCTATTTTTTGGATTGCGGGTAGATATGTTAGACCATGAGCCAAGCGTTGCAAATCCTCTCAGATTTTGTGATTTTATGTCTATCAACTGTCAACAAGAACTTTCGCTCTTGGACTTGAGTGGTTAATTAATGAGCCACTTGTTAAACTTCCTGCTTTACAAAATTGTGTTGTTTGGTTTATCAGTCCGTCCTACGATGCCTTCGTACTAGCTAGTTTGTAATTGACATTGCGCACATATAATTAATAAAAAGTGGGTTTTAAAAATAAACAGAAAATAAACATTGGAATTGCTTTATGAAATTCAAATCGATTTAGGACAAAAATCTCTTAACTTGCACCGTTTTCTTTACATAATCTATGTTATATCCTCTTTTTCTAATCCCTGTAACTAATGGAAGTGTGACATAATGGAGAATTAGACCTTACATATATAAATAAATATGCCAAATGACAACGGGTTCATGAAAAATGGTAGTCAAGAATTCTCTAGACAGAAAGCTATCCTAAAGAGAGTACTGAGAGAACTCCCTATTCTCTTGAACTGTAGAAATGTCATGCCTCCGAAGAAACACTAATGTTATATTTGATTTGATGTAATGTAATGACAATATAATGTAATCAACTTTGCAATACAATCATGATTATTTAGTTTATGGTAATAATAATTACAAGATAGTTTTTTTGATGCAATAGTCTCATATAACCAAACAAAGTAATAAAAACACAATTATAAATCTATTTGCATTATAAAATTAATTACATCCAACCAAACAAAACCCACCGACTCATTTTATGTTCCACCACCTGAACAGTACTTTTTCATATGCCTTTTTTATATTTCAACCATCCTCTCTTTGTTCTCTTTAACTTCTCTATCCCAAATGTAATTGCAATTACATTTTTTAACCTTTCATGTTCTCTTATCTTCGATGAACTGCTCATTTGCATGTAATAATCACACACCCGCCTCTCCGCGCAACTTCTAGGGGTTACTTTCAACCCTTGTGACGGAAAAGACTACATTTACACTGGATGTAAACATTAAATACTTTACGCCACCAATCACACGAGGCCAGCTAGGTAATTCTTTCATTTTTTAACAAACTAATATTAATTTCAATATCGATTCTTTTTTAACCCTATTTGTCGTCAGCCAAAAAAAGAACATCAAGGCTATTACACGACTCCATTTTTACATTCTAACAACAACCAAAAAAAACACCCTAATAGAATGAGCATGACATTTCTATATCTTTCATCTTAAAAACTGATTCTCCACCTGTAAAACCACGAATGTGACTTAAAAGGATCGAAGTAACTACTTATATTACCAAATGTGCAGCTTTTTTTTCGAGAAGTCCACTATTAAAAAATCCACAGTTAAGTGTGCCTGCTGAGAAGCAATCTTGGGATGGATAACCTCTTGGAAAGTTTCACAGACAGCGTGTGAGAGAGGACGAAGCATGTCGGAAAGACTTGTGGTGATCTACGGGGCCAGTCGACTATCCTTAAAGCCGTTATTGGTAACTGTTCGCGACCCGAGAGAGGGTCAGGACATTACGCCACCGTTGTTAACAAGAGAGAGAACAAGAGGGAGATATGACAGCGAGAAAATCAGCAATTAATCAACAAATTATCGTATGTAATTTACAAAATTTATAAACAAAATTTCAAAAGACTTTGCATCTATCTATAAACAAAATTTCAAAAGAACTTGCATCTGATTTGAATTGCATTCAATTAAAATTGGAGGCCTTAAAGGAATCTTTGGTGTTTTTCTTCCCTTTTTTTTTTTGGGTGAGTTGAGGAGGTTTGAAATTGGTGATTTGATGTAATTAAACCTAAAAATTTTGATTTCAGATAAAAACAAAGATTGAGTAAATCTAAAGAAGACAAAAGGGGCAAAAAAGAAATTGGATCTTTTACTATCCAAGTTGGATACAATATGGATTTTGAAATTCGAAAATGGAAGAACCCGAGAAGTAAGAGCATTAACAGTGAAGGATCTGCGTTCCACTTCCATGGATCCCACTGCCACTTGGTAACTACCCATTGATTGACATTGTACGTGCCACACGGGGAGGAACTACAGTGCGTTCTCCCATGCGTGCCTTCATTTATTTTTCAGTTTGTAATGTTTTTTGTTTTTCTTTTTTTTTTCCTTTTTAAAAAATATTATTTAGTTATTAAAAAAAGATTTTATGTTATTAGTTAGGTCCATTACAAATATTTTATTAATTGATTTAAGTTAGAGTTTTATGGGTTAGAGAAGTGAAGGATTGTGAGTTTTAAAAAATTAAAATTTTTACTGATATGATAAGATAGAGTTCTAAAATATAAAATACTAGTGTTATATCCCTTGCTGTGCAAGGACTTAAGTTAATTTTGTGATTAAAAAATAATTAAAATATATTGATTTATTAAAATAAGTTAAATTTTATATGATAGAATAACTATTATGCTATCATAATCGTTTATAGAAACATAGGTTTTCTCTTGTTTTCAATTACATCACTTAAAATTACATTTTTTTGATATTAAAATTATTTATTTAATTAGGTTAAGCTTTTTAACCTTTAATATGTAGGTCATAATCTTGTCATTTGATGCATTATATATATTTTTTTCAATATGATTTAGTTAAGAATATATTACTGTTCTACTAATTATTGCATAAATTATTCATTAAGTGGTTTCATTAAGTGGTCAATTCTTTTAATTTAATGTAATATTGTGTTAAATTAATTTTACTCTTGTGTGGCTATTCAAATGCCTATGTAGTTAGATTTTATAAAATTAAATTTCAATCGCAAAGTAATAACATATATAATAACATATAGTGAATCCAAGTTTTTTTTTTCCTCTTTTGAAGGTTAATAAATCCTAGTTAATAACATTAATGTTAATTAATATGAGCCAACTAATGTCCACCTATTTTAACTTGCCAATTCATTATTTTATGCCACATCAACTTGCTACATGTCATTCATACATGATTTGTATCCAACTTTTAATATACACTAGTGTTATATCCCTTGCTATGCAAGGACATGAGTTAATTTTGTTATTAAAAAATAATTAAAATATACTAATTTATTAAAATAAGTTAATTTTTGTGTGATAGAATAACTATTATTCTATCGTAATAGTTCATGGAGGCATGCATATGTTTTTTCTTGCTCTCAATTAGATCACTTAAAATTACATTTTTTTGACATTAAAATTATTTGTTGAATTAGGTTAAATTTTTAACTTTTAATATGCGAGTCATGATCCTGTCATTTTTTATGAGAATATGTTACTATTCTACTAATTATTGCATAAATTATTCATTAAGTGGTCAAGTCTTTTAATGTAATGTAACATTGTGTTAAATTAGCGTTACTTTTGTGTGACTATTCAAATGCCTATGTAGTTAACTTTTTTTTAAATTAAATTTCAACCGCAAAGTAATAATATATATAATAACATATAGTGAATCCTAGTTTTTTCCTCCCTTTGGAAGGTTAGTAAATCCTAGTTATTAACATTAATGTTAATTAATATGAGTCAACTAACATCCACCAATTATAACTTACCAATTTATTGTTTTATGCCATATCAGCATGCCACATGTTATTCATACATGATTTGTATCCAACTTTTAATATATATATATATATATATATGATGATATATATGATAGGTTGGGAATGCTCTAAGGTTGAAGGATTTGTAGAGAGTTAATGATCAAAGGGGCAAGAGAGGGGGATAGGGGGAAGATCACGGGGTTTTAAATGTGCTCTCTTTTCTCTACATATATTATTCCAGTGAGAGGAATGCACTTAATGAGCTCTGAGATCTACTCGTAGCTTCTGTTGATTGCCCTCAATTTTCGTCTGCCTTGTCTTGATATGCTTGTACAAGGTAGGCCTAGGTGATTTGGTCTATTATTACTTTTCTTTCTGCAATTATTGAGTAAGATCTTTCCTTATTGTCTTTAAATACATGATTTGGGTGAGGAAAAATGCCTCATATACTTCTCCTAAGCTATTAGCCTCGCAGTTGGAGGTCGTAGTAGTGCTGTCCATATTTCCTGAAATAGGTTAGAACATAAAGATCATTATGTTCAGCATCACCTATAACCGAATTTGACCTCTATTTTCTGAATTTGACCTACCAGTATGAGTCTTTTAGGCAAATTATGTGGTGACTTTATTCCTCCTCGCTCATCTAATTAGAATTAAAACCAGACGAGACTAGACAATGGTGAAAGATCAAATTAATTATGTTGATATCGGCAATGGTTGGATAATATGCCCTAGTTTGTTAGTGGTACCAAACTTGCCATACAGCTCGGGAAAAGTACTTTTGATTCTTATGTTGCTAGTATGTCTGGGTGGATCGATGGATAACCATCAACATACGTTTTTTTTAAATTTTGGGTGGAGTCTTAGCTTAAAGGCCTTACTAGTGATGCGGGTTTGTTTTTTAAAGTCAACAGATATGCTTCGTCTTGTGACAAAGGCAGGTTTGCCCATATCTGTCTCACTTTAGGCATTACTAAGCCTTTTAGAGGCACCATGGTGATCCCCCGCCATAATTCCTTTCTTCAATTGCCTATTTCTTGCGAAGGCCTTCATGAAGGTATGTGCTTCATGTGATAGTGGCACATACCCTTCAAGCTTCCGCCAATTCTCCCAAAAATGTCTTTAAGGTGATGGTTGACAATTTTGGAACTACTAAACTCCAATCTAAAAGTGTCAACTGGTATTGGTCCTACTTATAATGTGGATACTATATGTCCAAAAAAGAAAGAGGAAAATAACCAAATTCTCATGGGAAAGATGTGTACCTAGTGCCCTATCTAGGTTTGTTACCCTAGAAGTTAATATTGTCTTTGGTCCTCATGCTTCTTAATGCTCCTACAATGGTCCTTCGTAAAGGCTCCCCTGCAAAGGAATTTATTCTATCCCTATGATCTCTCCTAACACTCCAAGTGCTATTCCTTTTGTCCTAACGACTCATATACCTGTTGAACATGCTGCTAACTCAACTTTAATTTGTTGAGTTAAATTACCACAAAATTACTGCAAGTGCATCGTGTAATTGTAGTTAGCAACTGGCAAATATGGGTTGTATCTATAGGGAGTTGTGTTTTTAAGCGCTAAAGCTAAGTCTAGCGTATCAATCTAGACAAATCCAAAAGGTGATAGGAAGAGGAATGAAAGTACTAAAGCAAGCATGAACTTTGATTATAATTAAACCTAAGATAAACCAACTAATCAAGTCAAATTCTTACCTTTGTAGCTATGCTAGCATTTAGAGATAATTGGTTACACTATCAAAACTCACCCAATCCCTCTTTCAAGGGTCGAAGGGCAGTTTAATTGTTCTAACCAACTATTTTCATGGATTAACTCAATTAAACTATAACAGTAGCAACCCTGGACCTAGCTAGGACCCTGACTATTTTCTTGTCTAAACACTGCCTGCACTCCCTACCCACACTAGACAATTTATCTCACCCTTCAACACAAGTCAATTGCCCCAAAACACAAGTGGAAGCTCTTTCAAGTATTTCGTGGAACATTTGGTGAACGTGAGAGAAAACTCTAAATTCAAGCATAAACAAGATATGCTAAGGCTTAAAAAATTATGTAGCCATCTTAAGTGTCAATCACAACCAAACATAACAAATTTATGAAAAGATACAACCAAAACAAAGAATTATTGAGCAAGCAAACCAACTAAAAGCATGAAACTAAAGAGAGAAAGAGAGTAGGAACATAACCTTGACTAGTAAAATCTACAATCTTGTACATGATGTACACTCATCTAGCGTAAGTTATTCTCTCCCTAATGCGGTTTAAGTGGCTAATGAAACCCTAAAAACTGCTGAAGGAAAAGTATCTAAGATAGTCAAAAAAACATTTCTAGTAAAGTCTGAAATCTAAAGGAAAAATGCACGGCCGTGCACATTCAAAATCTGCAAAAACAGCACGGCCGTGCACTTTTGGAATCTATGAAACACCAAGGTCATGCACTTCTACTCGACTGTCAGTGCACAGCTTCGGGAGGCCTGGCTGAATACTGCAGGTTTCTATACGGCTATGCCTTAGTGCACGACCAACCATGCGCCTTCTTAGACTCTTCAACTTTGCTCTTTTGGCCCTCAAAACTTCATTGGACCTCTTTTCTTTATAAAAAATAATCTCCATGACTTTCCTTTGCATCAACACTTGTGAATTTCTCATTTCTTGGCAATATCTCCTAAAATAAGGAAAACACTTCTATAAACACAATATGAACGAAAGAAAGTATATTTGACTCTTTCTCATCAAGATCCGACATAGAATAAGGGGGAAATGGTTCAAATAAAAGGAAAAAATGAAGTCAAAATAGAGGTTTATCACTTTCACATCTCATATTTCAGCTATTGTATCTGCTCCATCTGTAAGATTGCCTTTGGATATACATGTTTCTCAATCTAGGAGAAGAAGAAGACCAATAACAATCTTCATATTCATATAAGACAAGAAGTTTTAGATGAGGGCGGAGAACTTTCATCCTCTTATACTTTATTTGCAATGATGCTGGAATTGGGTTTTTCTAGGGTTGTATAATGTAGAAGGTTGGTGCTAGCCTCCTTTGTTTCTCTCCTCTCTATTGGATGGTCTTGGGATTGTACGTCTTTGGTGGCATGGCTTCTCGCTGTTTGTATTTGACCCATTGCAACGCTAATTTAATGGGTGGGATTTCTATGGCCACGTTTACCTCACTTGAATTTGATAGGTTTTTTTTTTTTTAAACATAGTTTAAATATATTTGCTTTTTATGTATTTTTACTTGTTTCATTTACGTGTCATCACTTGCTTCATTTTTTGTTTGCCCTTTGCCCACTTTTATTTTCAGGTTCTTTGTTGTCCCATGTTTTTCTGCCTCTTCTGCAACCCAAATTTTCAACTTCTTGCTTTTAATTCTAGTTGTACTCTGTTAATGTATTACTTTCTATTTCTATCTTACATAATTTATACCCACCTCTTAATTATGAATTTGGATTACATATGGGGTAGGGATAGAACTAGAAATTATCTATTTGGGGGGGAGGGGACTTTGTATTGTCACTAACTTGACTACACTATTTTCACGTTCTTTTCTACTGATCTATGAAATATTTATTCGGTTGACATATTAAAAGAAACATAGAACTCATATTTGAACAAAGTTAATTAATTTCTTTTATTAGTCAAAATCTATTAAAACTGTAGTATTTGAACACCAATTCAATATGATATGTCAAATAAATTTTACATTATTTTTGATTTTTTATAAATATATAAGGGGAGTTAAATGAGGATATGATGATGGCTTTCAACAATGCTTTGGAACTACGCTTACAAAAGCTAGCTAGTATTTTCTTGTTTTTGACATAATAAGTAAGAAAAAAATAAAATATTAGATTTAACAGAATAGAGGAAAAAGATCCAAAATTTAAAAAAAATGTGTCAAAGACTCAAAAAGTTGTTAAAATTTAGAATAACGAAAGAAAAGAAAAAAAACTACACAAAAAACAAATCAAATCAAATAAAAGTAAGGTACTAGAACCTCGGCAGAAAACACTTAGCACACTCTTGTGAGAACTCGCACGAATGCGGGGTAAATTTAGATAAATAAGTTAATCATAAAACTTGCTAGCAACAATGTGAAATTTCTTCAATTAAAACATGTGGTTCTTCAAAAATAGAGAAGTTGTTAATTAATTCAATAATTTGTAACTTTAAATTATTAAATTAAGAATTGTTAGAATAGCATGAGTTTGGATAAGATATGCTAATGAATTCAGTAAGAGACTAGTATAACATAAGTTGGCAAGGTTACGTGAATAATCAAATAGAAAAGTATATATGACAGTAGCATTAGTTAAAAAAATCTAGAACTACAAAGAATGAAATAACTAAGTATGCAGAATAATCTCAATGACAACACCTTCCATAGTAAGTAAGATTGGAAGGATAATGTGTAATAAAGAAATCTATTCACATCCTTTTGATTCATTCAAATTAAATTAAGTCAATGCTTATTATGAGACAACAAGAGTTAATCTAATTTTCACAAAATTTATATAATTTAATCCCGAAAAATTAACCTATTTAAACAAGAGGGTGAGGGGGCAGAGAGAGATTACCGAATTGCTCCATCTCATCAAATACAAAATGATTTTTTTCTTTATAAAAACACTACTATTGTGCCTTGTTAAACATAATCAAATAGAAAAGCAAATGAAAGGCAAAAGATCTCGGGTTGAAGATTAACTCACTGTTATAACCTAAGCATCCAATTACTCCAGCTTAGACATGAAGTCAGAGAGGGAGTATTAAACCAGAAAAGCCCTTCCTCCACCCTCTTTTGACGGTCGCAGGTAAATCCAAGCCAACAAGACGTGTATTTTCCTCGGAATAGTCAAACTAGAATTGAACAGTTAATAGTCATCTAAAATCCTTAGTTCAACCCTATCATCTATTATAATATAAAAGAAATGTTTGGTTGACTTGCATGAGAGTGATTTTAGGAGGTTGACTTAGTTACAATCCTTGATCAAATACTCTGTCAAATCTCAGCCATCAATCAAAAATTTAATTATTTTTTAAAAAATAAAAAGTTGTATTGGGTGCATTAGGTTCCAGGTTCGATTCCCTTCTCCCCCATTGTATTGCTCTTTGTGTCTCCTACGGGTCCAAAAAAAATTCATTAGTAACTTCCTTGATTCTCTCTCTCTCTCTCTCACATTAACTCCTTGAGACCAACTTCTCAAAAAATTCCCCATCATGTTTTCCCTCAATTCAAACATAAACTTAGGGCTCATTTATGATAGGTAAATGGTAGGATCTATATCATCAATCAACCAAGTGTAAAATCAAAGATACAAATTGATTATTTTTTACACATTTACTTTTAAAGTGAGTACTATCTTTATTTTTAAACTTATTATTTTTTGTTATTCATAAAATGATTAGTATGTTGTTAAAAATATTTTAATAAAAGATACAAATTTATAGAATAAGAATTTGTGTTATACATAAAATCTAAATAAACAATATTTCCAATTTTTGTATAAATTAAATACTGTCAATAGTCTATCTATATGCTTTCATTTATACCCAAAAAGGATAACCTATAAAAATTCCATTTTATAGTGCTTAGCAAAATTTCATAAATTACAGATACAATATAAATAAACAATCAAAACTCATCAACATTAACAAAGCGTCCGAATTCACGCCCAAACAAAAACAAAAAAAACATTGTAGATTGAGTATTATTACAATTCGTACTACTTAATTATATTATACCTCGAGACCATGCATTGTACAGACAACATCCCCGCGCCCCCCCAACACACATATATGTATATGTATATGTATTTGTATATGTGCATATATATATATATATATATATATATATATATATATATATATATATATATATATATATATGTGTGTGTGTGTGTATATATATACAAATTTATATACAAATTTGTGCTCACTCCTATCTTCAAGGATGTTTGTACAATTGGGTCGCTACTAAATGGGGTGGAGGTGAAAGAAATTAGAAATCTATACATTAGGGCAAAGCATGATGGAGATTGAATCGTGTTGATACAATGTGTTTGTGCAACACCCCCTCAACAAAACAAAATAGAGAGAGCATATAGAATTTATGAAGAATTGCGGCGTATTAGATGTCCAAAATTATTGAAGGGTTTGCTCTAAGTAGGCGTTATTGGTTGTATGTCCCTTCCTCCCCTGTCCCCGCCCTAAAAAGAAATGTGCAAATTAGTGCAGCTGGACCTTTTTGGGAAGGGAGGAATGGGGAGGGTGGGGCGGAACTTAGATTGATGTGATTGATAAATAAATAATTACATAACATTCAACACGTTCATAAATATTAAATGTTTATGATGACGTGTAATTAGCTTAATATAATAATAAATATTTCCATGGTTTTAATTCTTCCTATGTTTTTGTCAGACATTTTACAAATGTAATCTATAATAAATTTCCGTAAAGAAAACTAGCTTGACACTAATTTGCGTTAATAAGGTTAATGACAATATCTTTAAACTAGACTTCTTTTCTTTTTTTTTCTAAATGCCAAAATCCATATATATGGTACAAGGTATGTTTCTTTTTTTTAATTAATTCTTTTCATTCATCACTTGGATAAATAGGATTGACGAGAATTTTCTTAAATACTTGCAATTAGGGGTCAAATAAAAAAATTAGTTTGATGATTGAAACGTTACAACTTGATGTGTTTTATGCTCAAATAGGTAGAGGTGGTTATCGCCAATATGACAATGTTAATGGTTTATTATGCAGAATATATATATATATATATATATATATATATATATATATATATATATATATATATATATATATATATATATATATATATATATATATATATATGGACACACACACATATGTGGTCGAACAGAAATCAAAACCGAAATTCTAAATTTTTTTTGGTTTGATTAGCCAAACCGACTTTTTTAGAAAGTCGAACCAGTTAACCGTGCTTTCAGTTTGGTCTTTCAGTTGTTCAGTTTGATTTTTCGACTTTGGTTTTTGTGCTCACTCATACCTTCAAGGATGTTTGCACAATTGGGTCACTACTGTATGAGATGGAGGTGAAAGAAATTAGAAATCTATACTTTGGGCAAAGGATGCTAGGGATTTAATCGTGTTGGTGCAATGTATTTGTGCAACACCCCCTCAAACAAAACAAAATGGAGAGAGCATATAGAATTTTGAATAATTGCGGCGTATTAGATGTCCAAAATTGTTAAAGGGTTTGCTCTAAGTTAGCATTATTGATTGTGTGTCCTTTCCCTCCCCCGTCCCTCACCCTAAAAAACAAATGTGTAAATTAGTGCAGCTGTACCTTTTTTTAAGGGGGGGAGGGGGAGGGCGGGGCGGAACTTGGATTGATGTGATTGATAAATAAAAAATTATATGACATTCAACACGTTCACAAATATTAAAAGTTTATTATGACGTCTAATTAGCTTAGTATAATAATAAATGTTTCCATGGTTTTAATTCTTCTTATGTTTTTGTCACACATTTTACAAATGTAACCCATCATGAATTTCCGTAAAGAAAACTAGCTAAACACTAATTTGTGTTACTAAGGTTAATGACAATCTCTTTAAACTAAGCTTCTTTTCTTTTTTCCTAAATGCCAAAGTCCATATATACGGTACAAAATATGTTTCTTTTTTTTTTTAATTCTTTTCATTCATCACCTGGATAGAATAGGGTTAATAAGAATTTTCTTAAATACTTGCAATTAGGGGTCAAATAAAAAAATTGGTTTTATGATTGAAACTTTGGAACTTAATGTGTTTTATGCTCAAACAGGTAGAGGTAGTTTTCGCCAATATGGCAACGTTAATGGTTTATTCTGCAGAGTATATAAATAAATATATATATATATATATACACACACACACACATACATGTATACATATATATATATATATATATATAGACACACACACACACACACACACACACACACACACACACACACACACGTGGGTATGTAAGTATGTATATATATGTGCGTATGTGTGTGTGTGTGTGTATGTATGTATGTATATATGTGTGTAGTTACGTGGGTATGTAAGTATGTACAAACACACACACAGTTATATGCAAATTTTCAAGACAATTTAGAAATAACAAATAATTTTTCTATAAAGGTTATAGAGAATTGATATTAATAATAATGTAATGTTATTCTTAAAATATCTATTTTATTATTTAAAAATTCAAATCTGATGCAATGTTGGGGTATATACCCAAGAAAACATGTATGCTTGAAACCTCTTTTTTTTTAAAAATTGCCTCAATGAAAAAAAAAGTAGTTGTGATAGTGTTTTCACTACTTACCCCAATTCTTTTGAGTTAGACTAAAATTTTCATTATTTCTTTATATCAATTGATTGACGTCGACCCAACAATTATTCAATGACACTTTTAAAGTACCATTTACTTATTCAAAAATTTAATCCCGGAGCAACGCACGGGTCTTAGCTAGTAATACATAAAAAGAAATGTTATGGGTGCATTAGGTCCCAGGTTCGATTCCCTTCTTCCCCATTGTATTGCCCTTTGTGTCTCATACGGATCCAAAAAAAAATTCATTAGTAACTTCCTTGATTGTCTCTCTCTCTCACATTAACTCCTTGAGACCAACTTCTCAAAAAATTCCCCATAATATTTTCCCTCAATTCAAACATAAACTTAGGGCTCATTTATGATAGGTAAATGGTAGGATCTATATCATCAATCAACCAAGTGTAAAATCAGATAATAAAAGTTTTACACATTTACTTTTAAAGTGAGTACTATCTTTATTTTTAAACTTATTATTTTTTGTTATTCATAAATTGATTAGTATGTTGTTAAAAATATTTTAATAAAAGATACAAATTTATAGAATAAGAATTTGTGTTATACATAAAATCCAAATAAACAATATTTTCAATTTTTGTATAAATTAAATACTATCAATAGTCTATCTATATGCTTTCATTTATACCCAAAAAGGATAACCTATAAAAATTCCATTTTATAGTGCTTAGCGAAATTTCATAAATTATAGATACAATATAAATAAACAATCAAAACTCATCAACATTAACAAAGCGTCCGAATTCACGCCCAAACAAAAACAAAAAAACATTGTAGATTGAGTATTGTTACAATTCGTACTACTTAATTATATTATACCTCGAGACCATGCATTGTATAGACAACATCCCCGCGCCCCCCAACACACATATATGTATATGTATATGTATATGTATATGTGCATATATATATATATATATATATATATATATATATATATATATATATATATATATATATATATATATATATATACAAATTTATATACAAATTTGTGCTCACTCCTATCTTCAAGGATGTTTGTACAATTGGGTCGCTACTAAATGGGGTGGAGGTGAAAGAAATTAAAAATCTATACGTTAGGGCAAAGCATGATGGGGATTGAATCGTGTTGATACAATGTGTTTGTGCAACACCCCCTCAAACAAAACAAAATAGAGAGAGCATATAGAATTTATGAAGAATTGCGGCGTATTAGATGTCCAAAATTATAGAAGGGTTTGCTCTAAGTAAGCGTTATTAGTTGTGTGTCCCTTCCTCCCCTGTCCCCGCCCTAAAAAGAAATGTGCAAATTAGTGCAGCTGGACTTTTTTGGAAAGGGAGGAAGGGGGAGGGTGGGGCGGAACTTAGATTGATGTGATCGATAAATAAATAATTACATAACATTCAACACGTTCATAAATATTAAATGTTTATTATAACGTGTAATTTGCTTAGTATAATAATAAATATTTCCATGGTTTTAATTCTTCCTATGTTTTTGTCAGACATTTTACAAATGTAATCTATAATGAATTTTCGTAAAGAAAACTAGCTAGACACTAATTTGCGTTAATAAGGTTAATGACAAT